>WOGO01004104.1:0-13601 GCA_015342085.1 Leptinotarsa defecta | reverse complement strand
TAATACTTTTTTCAAATGATGAAATACATGTAAAGTGAGTTCGAATTATATCAAGAAGGTTACGTACAGCGTCATCTGCCCGCGAATAGATCAAGCAATAATGTCGATATGTCAAGGAGGTTACTTACAGCGCCATCTGCCCGCGAATATTTCAAGCAATAATGTTGATAATTCTGTCAAATACAGATCCCGAGCTTGAGAGTTAAAGACAAACAAACATACATACATACAGGTGAAGCTAATATAAAGCGTGTAAAAAAAGCATATATAAAATACGCAGAGGTCAATTGACTCCTGCGGCTACATGAAAATGAACCGCTGCAGCACAGGATCTTCTTCAAGAACTTGATCTTTGCCTTCTTCAGGTTGAGTAGATTGACATCGGAAACAGAAAGATTAATCATGGTCTGAATATTACTGGAGTTTTATCCCAACATCAAACCAAGATAAATGTATCTCATTTCCTTACCACCATTACACGGGGAACTAAGAACAAGGTATGAAGGTGGTATTTAAAACCAGTTATACACTACAGAGCCTTTTAAGAAATCCAAAGTGCTAAGTCGAGAATTCGGAAAAGTTTGGAATTTACGAACTTAAATGCAAGAACTGCAACCTGCGAGGGTTTATTGTGGCTCACACCTATTTACACTCGACCAAGTAAACCCAGCTTTTTAACAAAGTCCATTAGTTTGTGTGGTGAGTGGTCTTTCAGGTCAGATGGTAAGGATGTGCCAAACTCTGAAAACCTGATTCGGTCCCTAGCGGGGCAGGCACAAATTATTTGCTCTGCTGTTTCATAATTTCCCAAACAGATGCGACACACACTGTCTTCCGACAGTCCGTGTCTCTGCATATGGTCATTCAAATGACAGTGGCATGTAAGAAGGCCTGTTAGACATCGTATTTCATCCCTACTATAGTCCTACATCTGTTTGGTATCAAGCTTCGAAAAGTGAATAAACGCCTTGGAGTGAGCCAATCCTGGAAGATCCTGCCAAAAGTCCATAAATCTTCTTGCCATTCAGGTGTTCAATGTTTATTTGGCGAAGCCTGTACCGATGTCAATGGCAGGCTCTGGTTTGATGAAGCTGCTTGCAGCACACTCCTTACCAAGGGAGTCAGCAGCTTGGAAGGCAATGAGGACAGACAAAAATATTTATTAAAATAAGATATAAGGAACACTTAGCACACCTAAAATATGGAAGACCAGAAAAATCAACAGTCGCCCATCATGTTTTTCAACAAAACCATTCCATAGACTTTAGTTCATTAGACAAGTTAACAACAGCAGGCATCTAGATACCTATGAGAGCTTAGAAATAAGTCGAAATAATAATATTATGAATAACGATTGTGGACCAATACCTAATAATTCAGTTGAAATAAGTATTTTTATTTATCAGATTTACATTGCTAGTGGACAAGGCACAATTTTAAAAGAATTTTTACAGAGGTTTCAGCAGAGGTATCTATGGTATAAATAAGGACAAAATTGTATGTAGATTTGATTTAATCTTCCTCTTGAAGATGATCACTTGGTAATCGGAACAAGTGTCGAGGGTGTTAAAATAACGATTTGGTGTTGGAAAAAAAAACTGTTAGTAAGGTCTTTTCAACTCATTGATTATAGAGATTCTGGACACCAAATGCAAGGTCTGCGAAGAGCCCTTGTGTGTTTGGTATCGACATATTCAGCAAATGCGGTTTCATCATATATTCACCTAAATAACGTGCTACATAAAAATGCTACATTTTTATCTCAGATATGAACGATACACCAGTGTTTTCCTACTTTCGGGGGATATTGAATCCGATGTGGAAAATGAGAGGGGACAAATTTATTGGAACCACCCAGACAACATTTTCAGGCAGACACAAAATATAAACATCAATGTAATACGATATTCGTCATGAAGGTTTCAGCTCCAGGTGAAAACGAGAAGAGGAAAGAAGGAATAAAGTCAAGATTTTCTCTTCGAACTTCACAGACGACACAAATCAATTCGTTCATGAGGTGTATGAGTACTGATATAATGCCTTTTCTTGTCTAAAATCATATCGACTCGCTTTGGAAAAGCAAATATTGTGGTTGGACGAATACACTACGCTCAAGACACAATTCTCGGACCCAATAGTCACTGTATAGTTACTGATGATGATGCCTCTTGATGTCTTCCCTAGTTTAGGGTGCAATGCTGATACTAAATATACATATAAACGCGTGCGATCGCTGCTGATCATAAAGTGCTATAAGGGCGAATCGCGATCTTCAACGCGCTATTTATAGGCACGCGCCGTCAGCTCCCCTGCCGGTACCACCACAACCGCTGTAAAGGGCCATATTGATCTATAATAAATGCACAATGTATTTGAGGTACTTAATTGGATAAGGATTAATGTTATTGTGGGTGATCACTAAGAGATAGGCAAGCTGAGATATATGGATATTCATCAGTCTCCTATGAAGGTTGATCCGCAAGTGATTGATCCACCTTCTTCTTTTGCAGTGTGGTCAGTGGACTTAGGTCAGTCATTCTTGCCCCCAAAATATGAGTTGCAGTCTTCGTGGCTCTGGTTCCCTTTCAGTGGAAGAGCTTCCTGAAGCAAGAGCCGAATGGATCCCTCAGTGAAACCCTTCATCACTTGGAAGATAGTTCGCATCTTGCGAAATGGTTCTTATGAAACATGTTCTTTCTTACGAATCTAATAATAACACTGATGATCTTCAAACATTTCTGAACCTCTGACAGATGCACCAAACTCTTACGAGGGTTCGTGATAGTTATTACACATGGAACATGTGCTATTATTTATTCATGATGATATACTCAAAGAATATACTCAATAGGAAATACGCATTCACTATTTTTATTCTTTCAAATAATTGTTTTGATCGTCAGATATCTCAAACAGTGAGAGAACTTTCTCTAAACTCTTTTTTATTCGAAATATTCAAATTTGAAAATAGCCTAAATTTGAACTAACTTGACATTCTAATAACTTTCCCCATATTGTTATCTTATGAATATTCGGGAAGACTACAACCATAATTATCAATTATAAGACACTCGACTTCAGTAATGATGAATAATCAATAATAATAGAGAATTCACTACCTCTAACAATAATAAAAACAACCAGTAAAAACCTACGGATACCTAAATTTTGACAAATGAAAGGCCCTCTCTATGAAAAATTGGAACTAATGGGAAGTAACGATCCATTTGTCCACCAGGTGCCGCCAGGGGTATGTTTTTTGACGGGTCTAAAAATACTGCTTTTTTTCTAGCTTCATTGGGAGTAATGTACTTGTTGAAATTGAAATGTTTCAAAACTGAGAAATATCATGTTCTGTGCTTCAAAATGTCCGGCAGGAAATGATAGGTTACCCCTTATTTTTTGGTATTTGTAATATTTTTATGTAATTAATTTATACACGTAATTGAAATATTTTTTAGTTGCAGTTCTCACGATGAGGCTTCCCGATTGAAAGACGAAAGAGGGGTGTATACCTGTTGTGACACGTAAGTATGACTTATGTCTTGTTAGATTTTTGGAATATAAGTCAAAATATACATAATTTTGTTCTTTACCATTTTGAAATGAATCATGTTCAACGATGAATATTCAGGTGAAAAAAAAATTGACGTATCTTAGGGAGGAGCTGGGTGGAATATCAACAAATGGATGTACATGAGGCATAAATCCAGTGATCGTGCAGCCCACTCTAAAGTACCTCTCCTCCTAATCAATTAACCAGGAAATGCGTCGTAAGGATAGATGCTTATTTATATACAAGCAAGTTGCAATTAAGGAAGCTGAATTTTGTTGAAACGCTTGATTAGCATTGTACTCTTCATTGGTTAACTAACTGTAAAAGTTATGAATTTCATTACTTCGAACTTACATAGTCTATGATATAAAATGATTTGAAATCCCTGAAAGAATCAATAACATTTAAATTATTAGCTGAAAATAACAATTTAATTAAGCAAAATACCCTGAAATGAAATTATAATAAAATAAAATACAAGTAATAATTGAAAATTCAACAATAAAAAAGGAAATGCAAATCAAAAGATTTTAAGTCAAGTTACTTCACGACGTTTCGATTGCTATAATCCACAATTATCTTCGGGTGATGACTGGACTCCGAGATATGACTATTTATAGTTCATTTGAGAGCTTTCACCTATCCGCTCTTTCCTCTCCCCGCTTCACCGGTTTAGCGGAAGCTGGCCGTGTGGCAGGAGTTGGCCGTGTAGCAGGAGTTGGCCGTTTTCCGCTTCATTATGGGTTTTCATTTGTTGCATATTTCTACGCTAGCTTAACTGAATACGTTGTTGGACAAGTGGATGGTCTCAGCTTGGGACCACTTGACAGCGAGGAGAAACCAGCAAATCGGGAATAGCAGATCATGTTTGAACTCATCAACATAACATCAAGTGGTCCTAAGAGATCATCCCCATGGAGGAACACTGATTTAGGAGGAAATTCAAAGAAGCCGCATATATGTTGTCCAACAACGCATTCAGCCAAGCTAGCGTAGAGATACGCAACATATGGAAACCTCTAATCAAGCGGAATACGACCAACTCACGCCAAAATGTCAGGTTCCTGTAAAACCGATGAAGCGGAGAAAGAGAAGAGGGGATAGGTGAAAGTGCTCGTCCAGTTATCACACGAAGACGATTGTGGATACTAACAATCGAAACGTCGTGAAGTAACTTGGTTTGGAATCTCTTAATTTTAATTTTTCATTTCTTGTTAATATTTTTTAATTTTCATCTCGTGTTAATGTTTCAATTTTTTATTTTTATGTTTTGGTTGTTGCTTGTATATTATTTCATTGTAATTTCACTTTTTCTATTTAATATAATTGTTATCTTCAGCTAATTTTTTAAATTCTTTACAGATTCTTTCTGAGATTTCAAATCAATCTTTATCATATTAAACAATGGAAGTCCGAACTAATGAAATGCAAGAACTAAATAATTTTTTCATAGTTAGTAGGCAGACGTGCTTGCACACGTTGTAGTTGATACGAATGCAGGAGTTCCTCTCTACGGAAGGTTTTGATATGAAAACACCAGTTAATGGATCCTCTCTTGTCATATCCACTAAATTATCTTCACCGTTATCATTCCTAGGTTTAACCTCCGTGGCTGTGCAGAAATAATGCTTTTAAGTAACATTGATGTCCATTTAAACCCATTCTACAATTCTTATAGTGATTTCGGCCGGAAACTGCTTTTTTTTTACAGTGAAAATCGTTGCAGACGAAGGTTTCGAACAAGCGGTATTGCTGAAATCAGTCAAGTATCAGAATGCACTACTATTTTTCATAAATCTGTCCTGCAATAATGAGGAATAACACTCCGAAATCAGTTTGCAGGAGAGTATTAAATTGAGGTCCTGCTGGTGGATGAATGAAAAGTTTGCATCCTCTAGGAGGATAGAGAAGTTTGTTTACCGGTAGGAATTTGCGTTAACGTACCCTGTTGAAACGATGGGACCGACTATTTTTCTAATTTCCAACCAGTCATTTTTATAGTTTACTTCAATGTCAACTTGAATAAAGTGTTACATAATGAAAAAAAATGTATGTGGTTCATTATTCTTTATGTGGAAAGTCTTGCAAAGAAGGGTTCGTTACGTGTTCATCGAGTATCCATCAGGTCTACCAGAGTTTGGAAATGTTGAGCACGATGTGCTAGCAAACAAATCAGCAATCATTTAGTTTAGTAGAAGGTAAATACATGATACTGGTATATCAACTAAAGCTATATGCTCCAGGAAGTCACAGTTTCAAGGTCATGATTAAAAGGAAATGAACTTCAGAACTGAAAGTTTTATTATTGTTGCACCTCAAATTCAGCCTCGTGCTCCGGAATAAGTGATAATCAAACTCACTCTGCTGAGTCCTACGACTATAACGTCGGTGTTTCCCCAACCTTACACATGATCCTTGCTACTCCCTCGAACAAATTCCACACACCCTTCTGAAAACATGAATGAAAATGCATGTGTGTGAGCGGGGTTGGGATAGGCAATGGCAATGATACCGTTTACATTCATTATGGCCGCCTGATTAGATAAATATATATGGAGAACGTTGAAACGGGGTGTCAAGAGAGGTTTCCAGACTATCAATATGGTGTAGTATGTGCACTCACGTGCAGCATTGTTTTTTACGCAGAATTTAAAATCATTATTCGGTTTCGAATACATGTGGAAAATTCGAATTGTTCTCACGAAAGTTAACTGTAGGCCTGGCACCTTTCTGTTTATCGTTTTTTCACTAATAATTCAGGATGAGAATATATTAGGATACAACTCTGGCTTTCGAGGTACTAGATTGCCAACAAATTTATTGTGAAATATATGGCTGATTGCATTTGCTATGTAAATGATTTCAACAAAAATATCAGAAGAAAATAATGACGAAAAATAACTTCTCGTGAAACTCATAAAGATCCCGATTGAATAATAACTGCTGGTCTCCCTAAAATATTTACGTTTCAATTCAACTATTGAATTGAAAATAAAACAAACCAGTGGTGGGTGCATCGTTAGAGCAGTTGTATTATTACGAAAAGCGTCACTTGACATGTAGTGTTCTTTTCATTTCAATCTGTAAGTACATAAAATACAAAAAAAATATGTCAATTTCAATAATCTCAACGAACATTTATTAAAAAAAATATTATGAGAACACTGTTCAGTTCATTTGGCTGAAATGTTGGTTAACTGTGAAGAAAACTTTTTAGCCTGCACGTCGTCTTGATTTCAAAGAGGTTGGAGCCTGGCTCTCTTACCCTTTGGACTGATGTTTGCCAGAAGGACAAATGGGTCATAACTGATGTTGAGTGTTGATGGTATGGCGGCATGAGTGTCCTCAGGCATCAGTGCCGCCCTTCACGGTGTACCGGACTGGGGTGGGTTGGATGAAAAATTTGTTCATATTTTTAACGAAGGACATAGGGGCCTCATTCGACAGAGTGTCGGGGCCTTCTATATCGGAAGGGGTCGTCTACAGTATAATCCATAGCTTCCCTGACTAATGGGTTTTCATGAGTTTCTGCACAATCAAAAACTCTCTGATTTCTCGACTGAATGGACTGCCGAATTGAAGGCAAATCTCTGCGGATGGCTTCATTCTGCACGAACCAAAGAGAATTCACAATCATCCTCATTAGCTTGTTCTGCAATACCTCCAGAATGGAGATATTATATTTCGCCGCTTGTCCCCAGATGCCTGAAGTATATATGATGACAGGCTTGAACATCGTATTATAGATGGTAATCTTGTTTTTTAGACTCATTTCAGATCTTCTATTGATCAGAGGGTACAGACGTGCTATTCGACCCTCGATCTTTCATTTAACGCACATGTCTAAAAATAAGATTTGAAAGAACTAGCAATATCAATCTCGAGAAGTTCGAACGTGTCTGCCCTGTAACAGATTGAGAGAATACATTTCAAATTGATCCTTGTTGAAGGTCCCCATGTGATCACCCGAGACCTGAGGACGGAATTAGGATTTTTTGAAACCAGCGTGTTTCGAATGATACGAGCAAGCAAATTTCATCCTTATCACATGCAATTGATGCAAGAGTTAAGAGAAAGAGATTTTGAAAAACGTGTTCAATTTTGCCGATGTTGCTTAGGAAAATATTTTTTCAATTTCGTGTTATTTTCTGACGAGGCGACTTTTCATAAAAATGGAACTGTGAATCGGCATAACATGCATCATTATGCAACGGAAACCCCCCATTCTGTTCGTTGCCTGAACCATCAACAGCGTTGGTCACTGAATGTTTGGGGTGAAATTCTCGGAAAAAGAGTTATCGGTCCGTATTTTTTGGATGGGCATTTCACTGGAAGGAAACATGTTAGATTTCTTCGGCATGAGTTTTCGAATTTATTGGACGGGGTTCCATATGGAACAACACGTGGAATGTGGCTACAACAAGACGGTGCACCACCACATTTTAAAACTGAGGTACGGGAATACCTCAAGGATCATTTCAATCAAAAAAAGATAGGTTGAGGTGGGCCTGGGGCATGGCCAGCCAGATCGCCTGACCTGACCAAAATGGATTTTTATGGGGGTATATCAAATGGATTGTCTACCAAACTCCTCCAACATATATAAAAGATATGAAAAGAAGAATCACTAGAGCTTTCAGGCAAATCCCAGAGAATATGCTAGAACGTGTAGAGAATTCGTTTGAAAAAAAACTGACATTATGTGTTGCAGATTATGGTCGCCATTGAATAATTTCACACAAATAAAACAATACAGAGTGTTCTATTTCAAAAAGTTGAATCATGTCTGTTTGAAAATGAATTAACCCTGACTGGTTGTACCAAGCACCCTATATATTTGTGATGCACTGTTTGGAACTTTTGGTGTTGTAATGAATATTACTGGAGTTTTTTCCCAACACCAAATCGTTATTTTAACACTCCTACACATGTTTCGATCACTAAATGATCATTTTCAAGAGGAAGATTGAACTGATCATACTTACAAAGGTATCCTTATTTACACCATACGGGTATACAGGTATACCATACAAAGATACAGGTACCTACCTGTTCTAGATACCTGCGTCTTGAGTGTCCTAAATTAATTTTACAATTTGCCTTATCTACTTGTTTCAAATTAATTTTACAATGTGTCCTTATGCTAGGTAAGTATGATTAGTTTAATCTTTCTCTTCAAGATGATCACTTGGTGATCGAAACACATGTCGAGGTGTTGAAATAACGATTTGGTGTTGGGAAAAAAACTCCAGTAATGTTCTATACTCTATATATTGTTTCCGAAAATTGAGATTTCCGAAATTATCATAATGATGTTGCCTAACTATTCCAAAAAAAATCCACTTAACTGCTGTAAACATGCGGGTGGTGAGTTAAAAAAATATTGTCTGTAGAATAGGTTTTTCTGGAATAACTTGGCAATGCCGCAATGGAAATTTGAAAACAAAAATTCGTTAGAGAGCTGAAAAATATGGAATCGAATGACGTATTCATATACCTACTGAGTATTCCATTCAAAAAAATATAACTTTAGTTGACCACGCCCAGCTGAATCACCCAGTATGCGAGAAAATAATTTTAAAAGATAGTATTTATCGATATGACTGCTAAAAAAATTGAGCAATTCGAACAATTGTTTTGCCTGATAGCAATGGACCGAGGGAATATTATTGACTCACCCTATGAATGTACCATGCGACTCAAGTTTCGATCAGCAATATTATGTGGCTTCTACTTTTTGGCTCCTGAGTATGGAGTTCATATTTTTGTATATATCAAATTTTGGCAGTCGTTTGTGAATGATTTTCTGAAACAAACTTTGGTTAGCCAATCGCCGGCTTTCTTCGTCTTCAACGTGAGGCCATTTTTTTTTACAAAATCAGTTCAGACACAACTCCAAGCCAACCTGCATGTCTGATATAATTAATGCTGCAGTCTATTTTCATTTGTTTCTCACTGATTTCAATGATTCGAGTAATAATAGGGGAGCTCAAGCGGGGATTTCGGGATTTACTAAAGCGCGGCAGATCAATATACAGGGGTGTACCTTGTACCCGGTTAAGTACCTCCACCAAATATGAACCCCATATATAAGACCGCCTGTGAGGGATAAAGGATCAGATTAGTAAAAAAATTAATCATCATAAATTCTCGAGCGCGTTAGATAAAGGTAGGATGAGTTAATTACCTGCTAAAAAGTGTATATTCCAGTAATCTGACAATTTGAAAGTGACGGAAAGAAAGGGAAGGGCATCAAAGTTGTAAAAAAATAACGTCACTTCGACATTCTCGAGCGAAGCTAATTTTTTCCATTTTGAAGAAAATAATTCAATGATAACGATAAATATATATTCTGACGATTTCCGCAAGCCGAAATAACAAAACTTCGTCAATAAAGTTTAATGCGTGCAGCTGTGTGATACCTATATTTCCCTCTCCGAGTTTCTATTCCTCTATTTTCTATTCACTTTTTCTCTATCTATTACTCTCTCACTCCGTCCCCACTCGTCCCCACTCGGCAGTTATTATACAATTTTTCTAACACCATTCGTAAAGAATCTTACAAAATAATCATAATACAATTTTTTAACAGTTTTTTAGTAATTCCAAACTTAATGAAATATAATGCAGCTTAAAACAATAACAATAACATTAAAAAGTGTCCAAAATGTTTACTTGAAGGTGCAAGTAATTTTGTATTCGACACTAGGAAAATGTATTAGATACATACCAACTAAAAACTAACAAATATAAACGTTGGGGCCATTTTAATAATTTCACTTTTGTACTTATGAAACTGTTACATTGTTTGTGCTTCAAAGATTGATATTTTTACTGCGAATGAAATTTTATTGATAGATATATAGCCGATTATTTATTAGTAAAATTTGAGCGCGCCACTCTTTCATTAGAATTTTTGGAAAAAATTATTAATAATTATATAAAAATTCACTCCGTCGACGTATTAATTTTCCAGTCGCAAATTAACTCTGTTTGTTGTAAATAATAAAATCTTATAATATCTATGTACTTTTCATCTGTAAATATCACTATATGTGCAGTATTTCATATTTTCAACACATCTAATGTCAGTATTCCAAATTGCTATCGTTTTAAAATGGCGTCGTTCTATAAAATAATTTGGTATCAATAGCAAGAGTTTTTAACGTATTTTAGCTTATATGTTACCCCTATAAAACTGTTAAGAAACACTTCTAAGAGAGATAGTATTGCGGCAGAGTCAGACTACTTTTGAACTATAGATTTCTATAAAAATGAAGACAGGATTTCTCACGTATTGTTTGTATAAAAATTATCTGTCGGAATATTTTGGCTGAGAAGCCTCTTCCATCGATTATAAAGGCTGAATTTCGAAGGAGTTTTGAGCTAGTGATTTGAGTGTATATAAACATGGTGCTCCACTTACATCGACGGATTCTAATCATCAATAACCTTTTCCTGTTTTTAGCAAGAACAAAATTGAAGCACTAGGTTACGTGGGTCTTAGTCTAAAACGAAACACTTTTCTTAATTTTTTTCCAATGATCAATATTACACGACGTTTTTAGGTATATAGTTATTAGGACGCTAGTCAAATGAAACTGACAAATTATACTTCATTACACGACCTCTAAAATAAATGTTAGCTGGTGAATGCTGCAGTTTATTATTGGCAACAGCAAATATATATTAGCGGAAGCAATTTGATTTTATAACATTTATTTTATTGTTGTGAAATTGTTATAAATATACCATACTATGAAATAGTTGGGAAATTATCATTAAAGTGACAATATGGTAATGAAAACAAAATTGTGTTTGAAAGCATTCCAATAAAATAATTTCATTAAAGCTACAAGAAACAGTTATAAAATAATTTTGAAATAATTTTATAAGAGCATAAAAACCTCACAGAAAAGTGCTATAAAATTGCTACAAATCAATTTACTTTTATAGGAGAATATTTTTAAAAATCGATTGTAAAAACGTTTCTGTGATAATTTCGTGACTATTTTATAACGAATTTTTAATTTCATTTAATAAACGTTTCTATGACAAATTTATAAAACACTTCTATTGCTTACAACTGTATTATGTTCACTGCTCGTCTAATATAGTCACTTAGCATTTTGGAAGTAATTATAAAATACCAACAAAATAAAATTGTTGCAACACCATGAAATTATAAAACAATTTTGCTAGTTTTGGCTGAGAAGTTTCTTCCATCGATTATGGTTCATCACTTTACACCCAAAACAAAAAAAAAGCATTCAAAACAGTGGTCTCAGAAGGGAGAGCCGGCTACAATGAAGGCGACATATGTTTCATCTGTAGGCAAGATCATGACATCGGTTTATTGGGATGCCCGAGGGATAATTTTCATTGACTATCTTAAAAAAGATTGAAACTATCAATGGCGAGTATTTTGCGAAGTTATTGCAACGTTTGAGTGAAGACATCAAGCAAAAAGGGCCACATTTGGCTAAGAAAAAATTGTTGTTTCATCAAGACAATACACCAGCTCACAAATCCATTATCGCAATGATCAAAATTAACGAATTGAAGTTTGAATTGCTACCTCATGAACTGTATTTGCCAGATTTAGCCCCCTCGAATTATTTTCTGTACCCAAACTTGAAAAATGGCTCAGAGGTCAAAGTTTTTCCAACGATGAAGAAGTGATGTCGGCAGTTAAAGGCTATTTTGAGGAGCAAGACAGTTCTTATTATAAAAAAGGTATCTAACTTATTGAACGTCGCTGGAAAAAGTGTATAGAGGTGGAAGGAGGTTATGTTGAAAAATAAATTTGTTTTTTTTCCAAAATTTTCTTCATTGGGGCAGGTACTTCTGGGATCACCCACTAATCATGATGTTAGTTTAACTGGAATTATTTTATCGTAACATTCTTCAATGCAATTCTTTAAAAATCTACATTAAAAAATAAATACTTGTCATCCTATTTTAAGTTTTTTTGCCAAGAAAAAAACATTGCGAAATTATGATTTTGTTTCATAATGCATTTCTCCCACAGACTAAAAACGACCCGTAACTTCGAGAACATCCATCAATGGAATCACAGAACAACGAACTCCTGATTTACGAACACTCGAAATTTATGAACCGCAACCGAGATTAAAATATATCTTTCGAAATTTGCGAAACACAACAGCAAGAAGTCTGCACCGCCTCGAGATATAAGATTTATACACGATCCCCGGCAGAAGCAGAAAAGTACACTTCAACTGAACCGTTATCCTTTACGTAAATTATGAAAAGTTTCGTTTTATCTAGACGAGACGTATGTCGCCTCAGGGAATACAAAAGAATATACTCTGCGTTAGAAAGGGAATGGAGTAGGTGTTGGTATTTCCTTTCGTTATTCCTTCCTAAATTTAAAAGGTAATTGTTTTCTCACTCCATGACGCTGATGAATCTGTACATTTTCTGAAAAATGGTAGCTGCGAGAGGTTTCGTGATTCAACTAATTGATCGAATGTCGTTTCTGTTGGAAAAGAGATCAAAAATTTTCGTAGATGAACAAATTAGGTTATTGCTAACGTTTCAGACTATATTGAATCCATCATCAGGGCTCTACAATAAAATAGATTTATAAGGAAACAATAAACATGCCACCACATATTGCAACATGACAGTTTTTTCAAAACGTGTGACTATTCATTTGATATTGAATATCATCACCTCAACTTATCACTTCGTGTCATTACATTTGAAAAGTAAGTTTCAGTTTGGAGAAATAATAGCCCGCACATGTTGGAAATTTTGTCATAGTGTGGTGATAACTGTATTGAGAATTGTAAGCGCGAGAATTATAACCTTAAAAACAAAAAGGCGGTAGGAAAAGACGAAATTAAAGCCGAACTGCTAAAATCAATATCACATTGTATAGTAGATCCTTTAGTTTTTATTATTAATAAATGTATATTACTTGGTGTGTGGCCCGACTCATTCAAAACTGCAGTAGTGACTTCTATCCATAAAAAAGGAGATAAAACTGAAATCACAAATTATAGACCAATCTCGCTTA
>WOGO01004103.1:0-13601 GCA_015342085.1 Leptinotarsa defecta | reverse complement strand
AAAACCGTTGACGATATTAAAGGGCCCCTCCAGCAATTAACCTTCAAAATTCAGTACTTGTGATATTTTGGAGCTACCTCGTTTATTATTTATAAATGACCAAAATCTGTTGGGATCATTATGTATTTCTTTCTCAGTTTCACCTAAGAATTTTTTATATGCCATGGAAATGGAAATTCACCTTATTTTTTGAACAGACCTCGTATATATGCATAAAGTAAATATGTGAGCATGGGCATGTAATCATCACACCTACTTAACTATACCTTTTTGATTTACTAGCTATTATGATGAGGTGTAAAGTAATATTACAATATATACATGTAAAACGTATATTGAAATGCTTATGAATATGGTTCCTCACGGAAATAATGAATCTTGATTGTGATATTCAAATTGTAGATGTCGTATACTGTATGATCCTTTCGACTATTAGAAACTTTTGTACATTAACTCACCCAATGAACTATCGCATCTATCGTCGGTATCCGAACTTTCTGTTGAACTGTTCGCCGTCGAAGATAAGCTGGTCCTGTGGGGTCGATGCAACGGCGGGGCCGAAATACGGAGCGATCTCAGTCCCATCAACGGTAACGGGTCTTGACCAGTGGGGGCGGTCAACGCCCCCCCGGTGCTGTCCAATAGCTCGGAACAGCTATCGCACCACTCCGGGAACGAAGATCTGAAGGAGAGGAAGCCATCTGAAACAAAGGAGAATCCGTTAATTTTTTTGAACTGTACATAATTATCGTTTAAACATCATATTCAAAAATTATGAGTATGTTTTGAAAATTTGGCAAAACAGACTAAATAAATGAATAAATGACAACTAATTTGACAGATATAGCTTCAACATGATGGCCGTTATCAATTGTCAAACTTCGAAAGTTCCTGTTGGAAGACCCTATATAACTTCATCGCAAGTTTCGGAAACTAGGTTAACGTCATCACATACTCACCACAAATCTACAGTAAAACTTAGAACAGACCCTTACGAAGACGTCATCTATGAGATTGAAAGAAAATTCAAATCCTGCTTATCCAAGATAAACAAGGATAAGACTTATGATTTGCTGTCTAGTTTATGGATCACGAAAGATTTGTTTTTGGGGTCCGGTTTCATCTAATTGATTCACAATGTGAGCTGCAGAGAAAGACAGAGAAGGATCGATGTTGAAGTTTGATTCCGCATCAAACCATCTTGGGAACCCTCGTGTATCTTACATAAGCAAGGTTTAAGTTTTCTGTCGATCCTATAGATAGTGGTTTGGTGAACGGAGATGATCATTCAAATTTTTTGATCAAGATTATTTTTAAGGACAGTTGAATCCAACCATTCTTTCGAAGTTCAGCTTAGTACCGCTAATGATATCTACGGCAGATCGAAACAGCACTGCCTGATCTGCTTTTGATATTAAAAACTGTATGACATCATGACTGCAATAGATTTGAAAGTTGCTACTGGTCTAGCAGCAATTACAACCAATGTTCTAATGAAGGGCCCTGCATGATGAATGTCAGAAATACTGCTCAGATGACAGTGGACTGAAATCTCATTTTCGCCACGAAATACAGTCCTGGATGTTTTTTTCAGCACCACCTTTGTCCACTGCATAAATTCGAACATCCTAATGTTTTCGAAAGAGTAAATGACCAGATTGTTAACCATACGTGACTGAAACGAAAGAAGTAGATTCAACTTTTGTCACCGGTGCTAATGATAACATATCAAAACAGATAGAATATTCCGACTACTGAAACGCCTTGCAAAATATTATGAGAAATTACAGGAGTAAACTACACTTCGACCCTTCGACAGGGGTAGACTCAACTTTTCAGATTGGTGGCAATGACAGCATAAGAAGAGAAATGAAAATATAAAGTTTGATCTAAATATTCTGATGGAAAGGCAAAATATTTTTGAAAATCATCATAGTAACTATCCCCTATAAGGAAGGGTAGATTGTAATTATATTCAGACGATATTCTTCTGGTCAGCAAATTATCCACACTTAAGTGTATCCTAAATCACCCCTATGCAAGCACAATCCAGAATTGGCAACCATGTGTGTGTACACCCCGGATAAGGAGACCGCCTCCGAAAATCCAACAGGTTTTCCCCCTCCATCACGTACTTGGGCCCGTCTCGTTTCTCGTTTCCTGGCAACAGTGCATCGCGACAGGGAAAGTAGGTCCAGCTGCAGGCGCAACGCCATGTACCTCCTCTGGAATCTGGATTCGTTCCACTTTTCGACCTACTTCAAAACTGGCGAACTCCGATCGTTCAAGTCGAGTACTTGTTTGATATACTTCGGAAGGTGATCGATAAATTGTCGTGGTGACCCTGAATCAAACTTTATGAACGAATAGGAACCAAAAATCACGATTTTCTAAGACGAGAGAATGAAGTTTTCCAAGAATTTCCAGTAGTAGATGTGTCTCTTAACAATTGTTTTTTCTGCGGAGTCTTGTTTTGCCATCTTTTGATTGGCGTTTCGGAAATTCTCTTGGAAAACAACATTCTTTGTAGAATTTCTATTGATCTTATCGAGTATTTTTTCAAATATAATTTTTCAAATTCAAATTGTCAACACTTTCCTCAGCTATTATTCAGGGTAACTCTTCGGGAACTGCGTCGATAGATATTGCAAAAATTATAAGTAGGAAAATTATGTAAATGGCGTTGAGTGCAATTCAGCTTCATTTTATTGCAGATTTATAATGTAAATAAAATTCTAGATCTATTTGGTATCATAAACTTTCACCTATGTACATTTGCGGGGGACTTTTGGGACTCCTAGGAAAAGGTAAATACTAAACAATTGATAGTCCAAATTTGTTGATTTTCCATACAGGGTTTCCAAAAAAATAGTATAAACTGTCCTGGAAAGACAATTTTTCATATCAGATATCAAATATTTCGGAAACCTTGCAAGATAGGTAAAAAGTGTGTGATCAGAATCTAAATCTGTAATAAAAAGGATGTTCCATTAAAAAAAAAATCTGTTTTGAAATCTGTTCTTCCGTTAATCAGCTGTCGCCCCCATACGAACGACGACTCTCAGAAGTTGAGAAACTCGTGCGAGCTAAGGACTAACGAGGTCTTACCTTTTAACGTGTGATTCCTAACAATTTGAAATAACAAGTCCGCGCTAACTTCGTATATAATCGGAAGGGTTTGGAATATGAAACTATTTTTACAGAATTGTTCTCCATGTCATTACCATACCACCCAATTCTCTCAATAATCTTTTTCACAAAATCTATCGATGAAACTCAAAAGTTGGGGTGGACAATCTTTAAGAATATAGGGGTAGAGGTATGGAAAACTACATGCTCCAATGGCAACTTGGTAATGAAAATAGAAGTACCCCAGAACTTTCATGGAATCATTTTAGAGAGTGTATACGTTTTTTTTAAGGACGGTGACCTAAAAATCTTAAAATCAGTTAAAAATGAATGACTACGTTTGTAATGGTTTATATAACTACCATAAACTGAATATAACAATAGGATAGCAGAAATTTACGAAAATTTGTCATATGTAGCATATACAATATACTTCCCAGCTAAAACGAGATGTGCACAAATATTTATTTCAGACATAATTATATAGTTTTGTGAAAATACTGTTTTCGAAACAACTTGTTCACTTCTCGCCAATCACATTTAGCAGAAATCGAACAAAAGAATCATTCCATTCGAAATGCTACCTTTCAAAAGGGAAGCTTTGAATTTTGACCTACACTGTATATCTTTTATCAAAAAGATGGAGGCACCTAACCTAGAAAATATCATCATGGCAATTCAACTTATCGTCCAATCTATGAATATTCCAAAACTTAGAAGAGGTTTTATTCGCTACAAATATTATTCAATTGAAAATTTCGACTTTCTTTGTAGTCCAATATCGGACCTTTTGTAACTATTGGATACTCTACAAAACAGTAACAGTCAAGATAAAATGAAAAGACTACACTGACAAAACGAATGTGCGAGTCTTATAATAATAGAAACGTCAACGTATGATTGTTTACATGTAATAAATACAACGCAATAGGCCCTTATAGCCTTGTGCTAATTAGCTTGTTAAAACCGCTTCAATTTGCTACAGCTTTTATTATGTCAGATGCAGAAGTTGACTGTATGAAATATATACGTATGCGACTAAAACCTCTAGAGTTGTGCTCTATATCATATTATGAAGTTCATGAAACTTTCTGACACCTGCAGAGAAGTTGATACGAAATAATATATAAACGTGTTGAGGTCGTTTGTGTAAACGAAATTGTGACACTTGAAAGTTGCACTAAATATGTTTTTCAGGCTACCTTCATTAAAAATAATACAATGTTATTTTTTATACTGCCATAACGATGAATGTACTTATATACTGAAGAACTCGATTATTTTAACGACTCCGTACAATTTTTTCATATATATCGCAAAAAAAAATTACTGACTCAGAATATTCGAATTATTTTCAATTTTTACAATTTTTACGTGTTAGGAATCACACGTTAAAAGGTAAGACCTCGTTAGTCCTTAGCTCGCACAAGTTTCTCAACTTCTGAGAGTTGTCGTTCTTATGGGGGCGGCAGCTGATTAACGGAAAAACAGATTTTAAACAGAAACAGATTTTTAAATAATAGATACCGAATCATAGATACATTCTGAGTAACACTAATATAAAGTATTATGCTTGTTAATTAGATAAGTCAGTTAGATATATAAGGTCAGTTTTTTCCAAAGTTATTCTAAACAATATTGAAAATGATGTTATGAAATTACTATAGTATATGGTATAAGTCAATTCGAATGGCATTAAAACTAAATAGTTACCGAACGTCGGCAGTTTCTTTGTATGGCATGGGCGACAAACCTCATATGATTTTTATGTGGGAGGTTTTATATGTTATCAACTAGTACATTTATCAGATCAGGTATTTAGCTTCGTATAGACTGTACCTAACTTATGTTTCTGAAGTTATTCTATGGAACAAGGATGTATATATTATTTTTGTTTCCCTCGCCACACTGATTAATAATCAGTGTGTAATAATCACTAACCCTACTCTACAATCCACAATTCCGGATATTACTACACTATATACATATTCAACAGCTTCCGGTTCTAGTGTCGTCATTCTTAAGCATTGTACCAACGAATCAGCATCGGTGTTCTGTAGATTCTTATAAAAAAAAAACAGAAAAATCTTCCCAGTAAATATAGACCGGTTGCTTTACTACCTACCACTCGTATCGAAAATCATGAAAAAAACTCTTCATCAACTCACTCTCAAACATTTGGAAAATTTCAATAATCAATATGGATTCCTTTGACTGTGCCTAGCATGAGAATTTATTAATTCAAACTTCGATGTTCACAGTTTTACAGATCGTCTTTGACCGATTTTCATTGTTTCTGATATGTTGGATTCGTCTTCGTCGTCTGAAATGACTATTGAAACTTACGAGAAAAAACTGAAAGGTAAACAAAATGCCATTCGGTTTGTCATGGTGCCTGTGAATAATTGTTACACCACAATAGAAGCAAAGTCAGTAATATCCATAACGTTATTACAATATCTCCAGCGAGAAGATCGACGCCGTAATGCAAACAGTCTGTGGAATAAATTGGTGGATGTAGCCATTACTACGTGGTAGGAAATCATCATGAAGAATGAGAAATAAAACTCTCAATGTTTTTTTACCACTTGTATTTGTAACTAACGTTACTGCAGTTTCATCCTATAAGGAAATGCAAACGTATTCGTTTGAAAATGTTCTTATAGGACGAAACTGCAGTAATGAAATACTACGCAATATCGCGAATAAATTCACTGTAGATGAAGAAGAAATCGCCCAATAGGAGCGCCGTGGGTATAAGCAATGAAGTACATGCATTATTATGAGAATATCATCACAAACGAACGAGAGTCCACAAAAGTGATCCCTGAATCACTAATCTACAAGTATTTCCTTCGTGTTTATGAATTTAAATGCTAAATAAGAGCATGTTACAGGATTTTTATTCCAACACCAAACCGTTATTTTCACCAACACCTCGACAGGTGTTTCAATCACCAAGTGATCATTTTCAAGATGAAGATTAAACTTCCTCTTGAAGGTGATCACTTAGTAAAACTCCAGTAATATCCATTAATCCACCAAAGGTTCCAAACAGTGCCTTACAAGTAGCTAAATAAGAGGATAAAGTTATGCTTAGCGTTATTTATATTTATAAATATTTAAATCATTTGATATTGAGATGGCGTGTTATAGTTAACTGTGCTTTTGATTTGACAAATTCGACAACTTCCATAGTCTCGACGTCGCCTCTTAGTAAAAACTCTTCTCTACCAGCATTCTTTCTACAATCTCAGGCTCAAACACTTCATCGATTACATAAACCGTGAGAGTTAGACTTCGACACAACGTTTCAACGGCAGGAAATGGGAACAGCGAGAAGTACCGCCTATAATACAGCTTCCGGTGCATCAACACCTGACCTTACTTCGGCCTCTCAAATCGTGATTTCACGCTGCGATACAGGCACTTGGATAAATAAGATTGCTATAAATATCCACTGTATGGATAGATATCATTCATCGCTATGGATTTTCCCGATTCAAAATGAATTAGATCATCGTATTTGATTTTAACCCTTTTAATAGAGGATTTCCGAATTCGACTCAATATTACTTCTCTGTTGCTCGTTAGATTTGGGACGATTTAAATTTGACACGATGATATCTTGAACTTGTTGCAAATCAAAACATACGCATACACGTTTCAAAACATTTAAAATGTGAAGCTGTTAGTTTTGGCGACCATATTCTACTACATCAGTATCTTTTGTCGAGTTTGAAGCTTCTTCAGAGGTGTTTCCATCTTGTATAACCGTCTCGGACATCCGACCACCTCTTAAGATAATAGCCATGCACGTCAGGAAGAAATTACAGAATACGAAGGCGCATAAACCGATAAAATATGTTGATGTTGCATTTAAAATATAGTAAAGTTCATTTTTGAAAAAGTAACGTGAGATTTGAAGAATGTAAACTTTCAAGGCCGAAGTCTGTGTCAAAGCTATTTTTCGGGTTTTTCGTCCGTGGTACGCAGGTTTTCATGCGTGACGTTTCGTCTACTACTGCAGTGAACATTATCAATGGCGATGAAGTAATGGTGTGTACACAAACAAGGTCGGGTAATTCAATTAAGAAAACAACAACTTGAGCACCAACTTGAGCACCAACTCGGGCACTTCGATTGTTAGATCATCGTCATTGATATTGGATACCGCAGTAGTAGACGAAACATCAGGCATAAAAACCTGTGGACCACGGCCAAAAAAACCGAAAAATAGCTTTGAAAAAGTAAGAATTCCTGAAACAACTCAGTTTTTCAATAATTTATTGAAAGTGCATTGTTTAAATAATATTTTGACTACATTATCGCACCACCTCAAATTTGGGATGTTTTCGACTTTCCAAATCTCCTAAACCTTTTGTCCGATTTGGACAAATAATTACCATTGTATAATGGGTATAACAATAATATTGTGTTACTTCCCAAAATCCTCAACAACCTGTGGAATATATCTACAATTTGAAAACCAACTGAAGCCATAGGTATTCTTATCATTTCGCGTACTGATTTTTTCAGTTATGTTCGATAATTAAAAAAGTTAGATACTTCAACAACAAAGCATGCTTTTCATCTATAAATTCTTCTCTTCCCTCTTTTCAAGCAAAAAATAGGCAAGTATAGGCAATGTCATCTCCCCTTACTGAGACGCCATATGTGGGATCGACAAATCGACTTGATGTACGAATATCAAAAATCAACGAGACTTTTCCGCGGCGGTGCATTACAAAGCCAAGATTTGATATCAACCTCCAGTAGAAAAAAGGTAAGACATAACCCCATAGGAACAAGTGGCTAAGTATAAGCAGTTCAAAAACGGATCAAAAAATGTATTGAAGGGAGGATATCAACCAAAATATAGTCTTATATTTTTGTATCTAGAAATTACAAAGAAAAAACAACTACAGGTTTTCCATTAGAAAAAAAAAGAAATTTAACTCAAAAAGTTGCATCTCAAGAATATACAAATTCCACAACTTTGTTAATTGGAACAATGTCGTATCTTCAACCAGACTATTGAGGGTAACTGACAATTATATAGTTCAACTCTACACGAAATTAATTCATAGCCGATACATTTAACAAATATTCTCCAACTTCAAGAGAGCTAAAATCCGTCTAGCATGTCGCCTATAACATCCCAAAAAAGAAAACAATCAAGGTTGCACATCTCGTACACTAAACGTTAATAGTAACAAAAGAACCATATCAAGCATTGTGTTGATACTCTACAATAAAAATAATTGTCGCGTAAAGAGGATATCCTTTACGAAGGATAGCATCGAAAAAAGAGTTTCTATTGTTATGATGGCGGATATAATTATTATTACTACTCCAACCGGAAACGAGGCTATCCCTTACCTGGAAACGGCTCCAAACTCGGAGAGGAAAACGCAATTCGATAATTGAAATACATGGTGGTCGCAGATGCCAGTATTGTAGAGCTACTGGACTGAGTCATGGCCGGTGGGAGAAATCGTTGAACATACTTATTGTATTAAGAAGGGGGGAGGTTCTTACCGGCCATGACTCAGTCCGGCAGCTGTACTGAATGTAATCAAAATCTGTTCAAAATATTTTTTCCAACTGCCGCCCCTCTGCGAATAACAATCCTCAGAAGTCGAAACTTGTGCGAGCTAATAATTAACGAGGTATTACCGTTTAACGTACGATTCTTAATGAGACTTGAGTCGCTGATTTGATAAAATATAACAACACCCTTAGAATTCTACTGTTGGACGATATTTCTATTAACTTATTATTAAATAATTTAATTGCAGGGTACTTCTGGTAACCCACCAAAAGTCCTTTCTTCCGTAGGACAATTGATATGAAATATCTAGAAAACTTCTATAAATTTATTGAAAACACTTTCCCAACACCAGAACAAAAATCACGGTTTCTCGACGCGCGTTTCGCCGTAATTTTTGTTTTATGGTGTTGGGAAAGTGTTTTCAATAGATCTATTTCACGCCAGAGGTTCCAGTACAAACTATCAAACTTCTATAAATGTCGCAATAAAAATAATACACCAGTTTCTTCTTCTTTTACGTGGCAACTTGAAAAATATCTAATATTACATTATAATACGGAAATTGAAACAAATTAAGCTAAATAAACTATGATGTACAGATGTCTTTTTGTTTCACTTTAACACAATGAAAATAAAAATCTGGGCAAATAACAGCTGAAAGACAGCATGTGTTCATTGAGATCATCTGTTGTGAAGTATCAAAATTAGTGACTCATTATTTTGGTTTGGAATGGTGTTCAAATATATTTCTGGTAATGACTGAAATTGTTTTTTCTGTATTTCTCTAACCACTTTGGGTTTTTTCATCTTTCATACTCTGAAAAAATATTAATAGTAATATAGAACTTTGTTCAGGTGTAGAAACTTGTCCTATTTTATAAATGTTGTCTATAAAAAAAGAGAAATTATTGATATTTATCTTAACATAGTTGGAAAAACCTCTTTGACAGATATTCAATTTATAAAAAGTAGAACACCTCTACACATTTATTGGTATACAATAAAGGTTTCAAATGGTCATCATTGTTCCAGAACATTCCACAACATTCGATACTGTTCTGGAATGTTCCGCAATGACCTGAGATGTTGCGGTATGTTCCCGAACCTTCCAGACTATTCCCAAACATTCTAGCCCTTATATCTTCAAAAGCACGCCTTTCAGGTAGAAACGGAAAGCTTTTCTATGGGTGAGCGATAAAGGGCTGCCCAATATTTAACTCCCTTGACCTTAACACAATGATCTGGGATGTTCCCGAACGTTCCAGATTATTCCCAAACATTCTAGCATATCTTCAAAAGCACGCCTTTCAGGTAGAAGAGGGAATCTCTTTCATGGGTGAGCGATAAAGGGCTGCCCAATATTTAACTCCCTTGAACTTTCCGCAATGATCTGGGATGTTCCCGAACGTTCCAGATTATTCCCAAACAGTATATCCCCTATATCTTCAAAAGCACGCCTTTCAGGTAGAAACGGGAACCTTTTCCAAAAGAGAGCGATAAAGGGCCGACCAATATTCAACTCCCTTGACCTTTCCACAATGATCTGAAATGTTCCCGAACGTTCCGTATTATTCCCAAACATTCTAGCCCTTATATCTGCAAAAGCACGCCTTTCAGGTAAAAACGGGACCTTTTCCATTGGTGAGCCATAAAGGGATGCCCAACATTTAACTCCCTTGAACTTTCCACAATGACCTGGGATGTTCCCGAATGTTCCAGATTATTCCCAAACAGTCTAGCCCCTATATCTTCAAAAGCACGTCTTTCAGGTAAAAACGGGAACCTTTTCCAAGGGTGAACGATAAAGAGCTGCCCAATATTTGAGTCCCTTGAACTTTCCACAATGATCTGGGATGTTCCCGAACGTTCCAAATTATTCCCAAACACTCTAGCCCTCATATCTTCAAAAGCACGCCTTTCAGGTAAAAACGGAACCTTTTCCAAGGGTGAGCGATAAAGGGCTGCCCAATATTTAAGACCCTTGAACTTTCCACAATGATCTGGGATGATCTCGAACGTTCCAGATTATTTCCGATGTGCTTCCGAACACTCTTGAATGTTCTGCACTGTTCTGAAGTTTTATAGAGGACGGATGAGGGGAGGGATAGAGCTATCACACTTATCATATAACTAACTCCCTTGATCGTAACGCAATGATCTGGAATATTTCGGGATTTTCCTGAACATTCGAGACTATTCTCGAACTATTCGACAACATTCCAGAATATTCTGGAATTTTCCTGAACATTCGAGACTATTCTCGAACTATTCGACAACATTCCAGAATATTCCGAAATGTTCCGGAATTCTTTCGAATATTCTCGAATGTTCTGGACTGGTCAAGAACTTGCTTCAAGGTGAATCTTCCGGCCCTTATAACGGGTTATACCGAAATCATTGTACACCGTGTCATTCAATTGTTTAGCAGGTAAAAAATTTGAAACTCGAAATGAAGGTATAGTTCATCGAAGCCGAACCCTGTATATTCTTATTGATCACATGATCGAATATAAAATTTTCTTTTTAACGATGGAACACATGTGGCCATTTCCATTGAAAATGGTGGCGTAGAAGTCACTTTTTCTAAATTCAATATGGCGGCACTATGACTCCATCGATAGAAATATTGTCAAACAACTTGATGTAGAGAGAAACAAACGACGAAGTTTGCTTACTCGCACAAACGAAGTAGATAGTTTTAAAAAAATTTTTACTTCTTTTATCTCGAAAATTTCAATAGGAAGTGGTATTTTTTTAACTTTAACCTTATTTACTACAAAAAAATATCGAAGGTACTATGTTATTCATTATTCTGTGCTAGTAAACAAATGAGTAAGTAGATAGACTCACAAACATACAGAGCAGCTTTCAAACTTCCACCACCTTTTTTACTGGCACAGAAAAATTAACAGTATCTTCGATGTCAAAATATCCCTTTCCATTAAGATTTTCGTGATGAATAAATTAAAAAATGACATTTGATTAGTGAAAAATTCAAATTTTTGAATTTTCATTCCTCGTTTGATTCTTTCTACATCGGATTGTTTGGAGACCATTTTACAGATGAAGTCATAGTACCGCCGTATTGAATTTGAAGATAGTAGCTCCTACGCCGTCATTTTGTAAAGAAATGGCAACATGTGTTAAAGTTAATTTAGAAAAGATAATTTTACATCCGATAGTCAAAGAAAATATACAAGATTCCAATTAAAATTTTTGACTTGGGTTCATTATTAAAAATACTAGCTTGGATATCTATATCGTTTTTTCTAATTTCCAATTTCGTACCTATTAAACCATTAAATGGCGCCGGTAATTACGGGAGCCATCTTCATGAACAAGTTGATATACACTATGCCAGAAAATACTTTAGGCATATAAATATGTTCTGCTACCAGGAAATATTCTAAACGAAACAAACTTTTGTGTTCATCAAACAGTTTGGATCATATTCATATATAGGAGTTTACAATCAATGAACTTTGGAAAGATGAATGAGTAATTCATTCGTTCTTATAACAACAAGGTCGCTGATTATATTTTCATTTCACGGATGATCAGATTGAGACAATCAGTTATAGAAAGTTCATTCATCGTTCACAGAAAATTAAGTTATCCGATTACAGTAAACAAGCAGCGCCAGATATACTTTTATACCAGTGGCGGAACAAGGAAAATGCTCGTTTTCCCTAAAAATGTGTATGTGTATGGGATAAAAATCTATGGAAATAGTAATTTATGACACCAAATCAATGACACAAAAAACGTCTGTGTATGCACTTCGTATCTCTAAAAAGAGTTTTTAATGTAGTTATTTTTTTCTTCAATTTTTTGGAAGTTACCCACATTTTTTGTTTAACAATGGAAAAATGAGAAGCCAAAAAAGATTTCTTTGTATTACTCTTTCAAATGGTATTAAAAAAATGAAAATTTTATTTGATAAAATCAAAGGAAAACATAACAACAATTTCAACAGAAGAATTTGGACACCAGCTTTGCAAAACCCCAGTCATACTGAATAGACTCGAGGACGAGATCAACAAACTGGGAACCGGATGGACAGTTCGGTTTCAGATCAGAAAGCTGCACAGAGCTTCAAGTCCTGAGGGTAGGCAAAATGACAAATATTGGCTACACGAGACCAATGGTAAGACTGATCGACTCTTTTCTAGAAGACCAACGATGCAGATGCACACTAGGACATAAACCCTCCAACAGGCGACTCCTGAAAACAGGAGTCCCACAAGGCGTAGTTCTTTCTGCACACCTCTTCTCGGTGTACACAGCAGACTTGCCCAAGTCAGAAAAGAACTTCAACAACTTGACACTCTACGCAGACGACACAGCTCTACTTGCAAGTTACTAGATACCTGCCACAGCGAGCGGACAGATTAGAGGACTGGGCCAACCTCTGGAAGATCAGTATATCAACCCTGACAAGAGTCAGGCGATTCTGTTCCCCCGACAGAACACGTCGTCTTTAGCAGACATGATATTCCGTGGACCAGCGAAGCAAGATACCAAGGAGTTACCCTCGACAGGAAACTAACGTTCAAGTCCCATATCTAGAAGTGGCAAGGGCTGGCGA
The DNA here is from genome assembly GCA_015342085.1 of Leptinotarsa defecta. NCBI lineage: Eukaryota > Metazoa > Arthropoda > Insecta > Coleoptera > Chrysomelidae > Leptinotarsa > Leptinotarsa defecta. The sequence continues at coordinate 330 of WOGO01004103.1, read as the reverse complement.
AAGCCGCTTGATAAAGCCTCTATCCCATCATAGGAAGCAGGTGTAATATGGGTCTCTAAGAGAAACTGCTTCTAATCAAAAACATCCTAATCATCCTGTATGCCTGCACTGCTTGAGGTCGGCCGGGAAAAACATACAGAACCTCGCCGAAAACGTTTTCGAACGTATCCGGACACACTCGCATTCCTCTATCTTATTTGGAATGAAGGCAGTAGAACCCACAATAGAAATCGGGCAACAATACTACAAAGAAGGTCTGATTTGAGCTTTATATAAAGCACCAAAAATTGCTGAGTTGTGTACAGTTTTCTGGTTCGGAACAGTGTTCCA
>WOGO01004101.1:0-13604 GCA_015342085.1 Leptinotarsa defecta | reverse complement strand
AAATAAACTACAAGTAAAAATAGAACAATTGAATAAATAAAAACAAAATAAAAATAAAGGAATGAAAAAAGAAAATAAAAATAAAAAGTATAGAGATTCCAAGTCACGTTAGTTCATGACGTTTCGATTGTTAGTATCTACAATCGTCTTCGGATGATAACGATTCAGTCATCACCCGATGATTTCCCGGGATTTCAAATCATTTTATATAGTAGACAATGAAAGTCCGAACTAGTGAAATTCTTCATGAAACATTGTCAATCACCGTTAAATTTTCTGTATGCCTTCCTTTCCTGTTTATATCTGATAAGTAATGCTTGACATTTTGTTTCTATATATAAGCTATGCAGATCACCATATTCTATATCTAATATTTGACTGTAGTCATCTGAGAGAGTTGATTGATTTACAAAACAATTTAAACAAAAATCAGGTAAGTTACTGAAAATATTGTTAATTTGCGTACCCTCTGATGAACTATTTGGTCTTGCTGTATCATATACATGAGGATTTAGACAATAGGTAGAAAATACCTGCTGCAAGAGTGTTAATGTGTCCCCAGTTGGTTTTCCAAAATTCATATTGAAATCTCATAATATCATATATTTCCCTCGGCTTCTATAAGAGTCCAAAAGTTCAGTCTTATTTTTTTTATAGAGAAAATTATCAAATACATTTTTTTTGAGAAAATTATTTTGAATTTACATGTTGGAGTGAATTAGAAGTTTGTCTTTCTGCTGCTTCATAAAGTTCCCCATTGCAATTATTTTTCCGAGGCCAGTAAAAAATCTCGTATTTCCTTCACAAAATGACTTTTTCAAGATTTAATAAATTATTATTTCAGAATGAACCATAATGAAGAAAATATAACTGTGGATTGTGAAATAAAAACAATGAATATTGATGATATCAATGATGTAAGTCTGGCAGATGAATGCAATTTGAATAAAATTGTTTTGAATGCGAGTATATGTGTTGAATTACTCAATAGATTAGATAATTCTGCTGATGAATTGAAAATAATCCTAAGTCCAGATCCACCTTTTATTACCTTTGCAACAACAGGAATAGCAGTAAGTTACATTCAGATAATTACCACTTCCTTTCCAAAGTTGGGCATGAATGTACTTAACATAAAATTTTGGAACTATATAATAAGATAAATGCCCTCTACAATGAGTTTAACGATTGATGTACAAAAATTGATTATTAGTCAACAACAAAAAACTGTCTATATGCAACATTCAATACTGATTGGAAACTTTACACATATCCATAAAAATAACAGTGAAAAATTGGAACCAATTGACTCAACAAAATTTTTGTATACATTTATTGATTCTATTTATTCATTTTGTTTATTATTCATATAAACCTTGCAGTTTAATTACATGAATAAATAAGTAATTACATTATCCGAGATAATAAATTACATAGTAAAATGAAATTCTCAAAATTTACAATATTTAGAAAATGTAGACACCTAAAAATAGTTATACCTACATATAACTATATTCTACAATATGTGTACCTATTGTATGAGGGCTGACACACCTTTGTAAGTTTTTTTATATATTATATAGAGATAAGATCGAATGACTTAAAATTGTTTCGCGAAAGACTGATAGAAACTGTCCATTCTTGATTCATCAGTATATTGAGTTGATTTGCAAGTCGAAACATGTTTACCGTAGCTGATCTTGCAATGTTAAATGATGGAGACATATTAAACATCGGAACCAGGCGCAATCTTCTGGGTGGCACATTAAATCTAATTAATGACAAAAGTTTGTGGGAGTTTATTCTATTATTGATAATACTATAAAAAATTACAAAACTGAGTATTGTCGTCTATTTTCAAGAGATAATATCTTGAATTAATTCCTAAGAGTTGTGGAACTTGTAGTTAGGATATACGTGATGCTATTTAAAGTATAGTAGTCTTAAAAATGTATTTTGAATTTTTTCTTATCTATTCAAATTGCTTTGAGATTCCGTGAACCAAATCAAAGAGCCAAACTCTAACCTGCTCCTAACCAAGCTATAGTATAGAAGTTCTAGCGTGTTGATATTATTAAAAGTATACGATTGTGTTATAAGAAAACCTAGCATTTTATTGGCCTTCACTTTTATTGGGACTTCACTATGTTCACAATGTGTTTGTCAAATGAGAATGTGCCATTATAGGTGATACTTAAATCTTTGATTTCACTGCAGAATTTTAAGCTTTGACCCCTCAATAAACAATTGAAAATACATGGTTGCTTGATACGCGTTATAGTTAAAACAGAACATTTACTTAGATTGAAATACAATTTATTCTTATAACTCCATTCAAGTACTCTATCAATGTCCTTCTGTAACATAACACAATCTCTAACTGTTTCTATCTTTTTTGATATTTTGAAGTCATCTGCGAATATAAGACCTTCTGATGATATTAGTAATATAGGCAGTCGTTAATAAAGAGTACAAAAAAAACGGCCCTAGGTTGGAACCTTGAGGTACTCCAGAATTTACTTCAAAATTTCCCGATGTGTTTCCATTATGTTTAGTCATTATGTATCTGTTTTCTAAGTAACATTTAAATAGGCAAATTAGGTTATATGATAATCCAAAACTACTCAATTTCTCTAGTAATAATACGTGATCAACTCTATCGAATGCCTTACTGAAATCAGTATATATAACATCAAGCTGAGATTTACACTTCATTGACTCAAATACATGTTAACTAAATAGAAACAGATTGGTTTTAGATGATTTTTTTTGACACAAATCCATGTTGATGAGGTACTATATTATTTTCCACATGTTTATACAATTCACAATATATTTGTTCAAAGAGTTTGGCGGGGGCACACATATTTGATATAGACCTATAGTTTTCGATATTCATTTTATCACCTGACTAGTTGTCAAAATAAGATTATAAATATGTATTAGAGGCTATCACACATATTCACCGTAGGCCTTCAATACATTAAGGTGGTATTCCATCAGTCCCCTCTGACTTTTTTGGGTTTTAGCTTTTTTTATGCTACATCAAAGTCTAACTCATTAACCGAACTCAGTACTAGTGTATTATTTATTACGTCCAAGTTAGAATCGAAAAGTAAATTGTTAGAGGCATACACTGACGAGAAAAATTTTGCAAATACTTTTTATGTAATTCTAAAAATTGTTTATGCCGGAGGTTATTTCCCGCTCTAATTTATTAATATATTTTTTTTCTCAATTCAGATAAGTTTAGTTACCTCTTGTTGACATTCCATTCATTGCTATTTGAAATTTTTGTTGATTTGATTAGTAAGAAGGTGAATGGCGGATTTTTAGCTATTTTGTAATTTAATAAGAATAAGAATTTCACTATGAAATGTATTCAAGAGCAAAGTGAGAAACCTTCATGTCAGTGAATGCTATTATAACATAGAATGTTCTATGCATTTTTTGTCCTAATCCTAGGAATGTTATGGGTCTTATTTTAACGACTGAGACACAAATAATGTTAATGTGTTAGATATATCTTATTACTAATTCATTTAAGTTATATTTTATTTTCAACCTGACTTATACAATGTCATGTAGCAGTGACCATAATGGAATTTATTATTATAACTTTTTTTACTTTTCAGGGAGAATCAGAAGTGCATATATCTAAAAATTCTGATTCTGTGACAGTGTATCAATGTACACAAACAACTACCTCAGTCTACAGCTTTTCCTATATCAGGCAGATATTGAAGGTAATGAATTATGCTGATAAAGTCATGATTTCTACGGGCGAATCAGGCTTACTAGGTTTGCAATTAGTCATCAATTCAGAAGAAAGGTTGATGTATGTAGAGTATTATGTTACTTCTCAGTATTTGACAGATTAAATGTTGTTTCTGAACAACTGAAGACTATGTTCTCATTAGGGCTTAAGAAATGGTTGTGAATTAATAAGATGTGCCTATAAAAAAAGAAAAAGAATGTTTATGTACTCGAAATATTAATTACTTAGGTATTTTACTATAACTTCACATTTCTTATCGTTTTTTATTTAAACAAAACGCTTCAACCTCTTGGGGTTGTGTCGCATCTATGATATAATTGTTATATTACATGTAGCATTATAATGTTTTAAAAAATGCCTTTATCGTTGCAAAAAAGATGTAATTTAGGAAGGTTTCTTTTGTAGTTTTATCTGATAGAAACTAACAGTTTCAAAATATGGCTGGTTAGATTCTCACCATTTTGATTTGTCATCAAGATTAAAGGAACAGAGCCACTGGAACTTCATCTTTATTAGAAATCAGTTTTGGATCAAATAATTTTATAATAAGTGTAAGGATTTTATAAAAATTGATGTTTCCTCTGGCTGTTGGCTTCAGAAATACACATACTTTCTGTTATTACATGGGACGGTAACCGGTTGAGTTTGCATGAGAGTTTTATTCTACTCATTCAATCGATCGCTATATGTAACTGTGGTTCAAGCACTAAAGCCGGACGATCCATTTTTGCTGCTTATTGTCTAACCAGTGCTAGGAATTGCACGTTGAAAGATAAGACCTCATTAATTCTCAACTCCCACAAGTTACGACTTTTGAGGATTGTCATTAGTAGGACGGCAGGAGCTGGCTAACGGGAAAACATTTTAACAGAAAAGAATAACTTTTCTATAACAAATAAGGTATTTGCTTCAGAGATCTTCTTTGAGATTGATATTTTTCATACATACATACATACCTATTTTACAAAAAATATAGAAAAACAGGACACTTTAAGAAGTAAATCTTGCTAAAATATGAAAACCCATCCACAAAAGAAGTATAGAATGATGTTAGCCACAATAAACCCTTGCGTGTTGCAGTGGAGGGTTGAATACATCCACTCACTTTGGACCTAACTTAACCTAATCTATAGAATGGTGTTGATTTGCAAAATGTAATTTCTAAAATATAAGAAAATAAATCTCCCAACTGTCCTGATGATGCAAATAACTTTTTGTGAAATATAGATGAATTGGAAAAATTGGTATTAGTATTTTATTAGGAAATGGCACATGAGAGCAAGAAGCAAATTAGGACCTCAAATAATATTTATTTCATTTATACTTCAATTTATTGCATAAACTCATAAATTCAGATCCTATGGATTTCCTGTCCAATGGATTACATTCTTGAGCAAGAGCCTCTGTTAGTTCTGGTATGCAAAGCTTTGGTTCACATATGTTGAAAATCCTAAATTTTTTCACTCAAAAATTTATGACATACTGCTTTGAGCTAATAATCTATTCTCTATTCAAATGAATTTAGTCTCTTAATTCAATTCACAATAATAAATCATCTCACATCATTGCCAACTGATTTGGACATTCACATTCTGTTTTCTACTTAATTCATTTATATTATTTTCCTACTTTCATATTTTATATCTATATTCTCTTAAGATACTGTAAGTTCAATCATGCCCGTTCAAACAGAATATATGTTCATACCAAAAAATCATTGTTTGCTCACAGACTTTGTAGATAAAAAAATTCTCTACTGAACTTGTAATGCAAAAAATAAATTGAACGATTTCTGAATTGTAACAAAAAATTATAAATTATAAAAAATATATTAATTCTTGAATTTTACTGTCACACTGTAACCTATACTTCTTCACGTTCCCTTGTTCAGTGTCTTTTTTCTGACATTTCAATGGACTTCTTTGTAGCACACTCAATGGCATCCATGAAAGCAGCCCTGAAAATAAGAAGGATGAACAGTTCGTTCGAATGAATGTTTTGGGAATACTTTTCGTCTTGAAAAAACATTTTTTTTATTTGTCACAGTTTAAGATATTTCCGTTACTTTTGTTTTAAACGGATGTGAAATGGTGTTTTTAGATAATATTGAGTACTTGGGAATGTTTATCATGTAAATTTGAACTTTGTCTTTCTTATTGAAAAGATCTGCTATTGATCTACTAACCTAACTCCACCCCTTTCTAAAGCATGTATACCCGTTATAGTTGTACCTCCTGGAGAACAGACTTCATCTTTCAGCTGTCCTGTGTGTTTTCCACTCTCTTTCACCATCTTGGCAGCCCCAAGAACTGTCTGTGCAGCAAATTCTATAGCCAATTGTCGGGAAATGCCCATTTTAACACCACCATCAGCTAGGGCTTCTATCATCAAATAAACCTAGAAATGTTCAAGTCACCAATCATTTTCGAATTCAAGACAAAGAGCTTACAAATGCAGGTCCGCTACCTGAAAGAGCCCCGACAGCGTTTATCAATGATTCGGGTACTTCCTTACACACTCCAGTTGCGGAAAGGAGAGTGCTGACAAGTTCTATATCTCTGTCTGTTGCTCTTTGCCCCGGGCTGAATACGGTACAACCTTCCCCAACCATCATAGGAGTGTTCGGCATTACCCTTATTACTCTGCTACCATGAAGTTTCGACAAAACATTTTCCAATTTTTCGATGGGCGTTCCTGCTAATATGGAAATGAATAACTTTGAATTCAACGAATTTTCGTTTAAAGTATCGAACATGTTGGCTATTGCTGTGGGTAGAATGTGAGGTTTGACTGCTAAGAATATCACATCAGCATGTTCCACAACTTTTCCATTTTCTGTGAATATCTGAGCACCCTTTTCTTTCCAAACAGACAGGTTATTGAGGTTCGGTCCAGATACATAAACTTGATCATATTTCAGGAGACCTAATAAATTCGTTATTAGATTTGTTTGCAATTTTTCGTTATCCAGGTTTGTGCTTGAAATTTACATAGATTTGACAACTATCCAAGAATCTGAATCCAAAATTTGTCACTGAAAAAACCAACTCATCTTTTACGGTCATATGACATGAATATTTATTTACTTGACACAAAAATTTGTTTCTCTTGCGTTGTATTTACTCTCACTGATAATACTGTACGATAATTCAGAAACAACCACTCTGTATAATTAGTTTGACATATGGGTAATTTTGACATGAGATAATTTTTGGAGAAAAAAGTTTTGGCTTTCTACTTCTCCATCTTTAAAAAAACGTGGGAAACTTTCGAAGATAGGAAGGAAGTGAATAACTTCAAAATAAACTTTTCAAAGAATGCGTATATCATGCACATACATTCACTGAAAGAAGTAGTCCATACGAAACAACTACTTTCAGACATAAGAACGTTGAAAATGACTTTTTTTCTCTCTGGTACCTCAAAAATATTTATGGGATTGAAAATAATTTATAGGAATGCTTACACAACACAATATCTAAAATAGCATTGAATATTATATTGATACTGGCCCACCCTGTATATGGATATTATTTTATGGGAAAGAAAGATTTTGGCTTTCTACTTTATTACTATGTAAAGAGTATATTTTGCAATTATCTGTTTTCTAGTTTCCTCTGGAAGATTCCCACGTTTTTTTTTAAGATGGAAAAGTAGAAAGCCAAAACCATCCTCTCTCAAAATCTAATCTCTCCTGAAAATATACTCCTTTCAGTCCGTAATAGAAGACTTTATTGTTTAAGAAAATACAATCTTATTGACAAAGCTTGGTAAAAAATCTGGTATATATAGCACTTCAAAGAATAAAAGAAAAGAAAAGATTCAAAGACACAAATACTTACCCGGAAACACAATTTGAGCAAAACTAAGAAGTTTACATATCTAATAGATAAAATATAACAATAAAAATAAAATTTAACGTTTGTAGACAAAATAGTTTCTATGGCCCCTTTCAAAAAATGTAAAAAACATAAGTTCACATGTCATAGCAATAAAATAAGATATATCACAGTATAAAATATAATTTGAAGTATAAGTGAAGAATAGTTTCCTCTTGACTCGTAGGACACATTTATTTGTGCATGATCAATCAATTATTTGGTGACCTTATATGTGAATATTTATTTAATGAAAACTCATTATTTTTATCTACTTTACTTTATTGACTACCATTAGACATGTCTCTGTCACGTAAATGATCTGTGGAGAGTAATAAACTATCTATCTATAAAAACTCACATAGAAATCAATCATTCATAAATTATACTTTTCAAAATTTGTTTTCAACTACTCATCAGCACCAATTTGAACATTTGAAGACGAAAATACATGAATTCTTCATAAAGATTTCGATTTTGTCACTGGAAGAGACAAATCTGCTCTTGTCTCAATGACAGTACTTATAAAACATTCATGCAGTTATTTAATCCCATCAATTGGAATTTTGTTTGAATTGAAAAGGGCTTTTTCAATTTGAATTGTATCCTTGTTATGTAGAAACTTATACTAAAGCAGAAAGTCTTTCTTGGTTCATTTAAGACCTTAGATAATTATAATTTTCAATTTCGTGAAAGATATTTCTCTGCTGATAGGAGTTACCTGTAAGATCAGAAGTATGCACTGAGCTACAGAAATATTAGTAAATCTAGCTAAACATTGAACTGTTTTCTAAATGAAGAGCATCTTGGGGTTTAGTGGATAGTCTAACACTTTCCATGAGTAGTACTATGAATGCCACAATTTCTTCATTTAAATTAGTCCCATCGATATGTATTATTTTAAATATCTCATAATTTTTTTCATCAGTTTAATTACTGTCAAGGTTTCAAAGCTGTAGCAGTTCATGGTTACCAATGTATTGATGAAAAGTTAAGGAATTATACCTCTCATGATCTGTTGAAAAGAATATCAAGACTCACCAAAGATATTTGTGCAGTTATTTTGTTTTAATTTTTCTAGGTTTGCAATTTGTCTCTTTTATTTAAAATATTAAATATGTAATCAAGAACTATGTAATAATCAAACTCAATAGTACCTTTGTCAACTGTCAAAATCACTCTGGAATTGATGAATTTGAATTTTACCAAAGCAGGGGATTTACCCAAATTTTAAAAAAATATGTGGTTTATGGGACAAAAAAAAATCTGATTACCCCTTTAGCAGATATTGGGATATAGTATTAATAAAAGTTTTGTTTTTGGTGATAATGGAGATATGGGATTTTTGTGAACAGAGGTTCACATCTTGCTAATGAAAAGTACTTCCCAATGAAGTGTGCATCATGAAGACAAAATTTGATTTCTTCAGATTGGTGATAAGAAAAAAAATGCACTCATGTTAAAAGAAAAATTTTGAAAATTCGCTCAAGTAGGGATAACGAAAAATCATAATGTTATTTTCTTGAAATACTAATTTTACCTTTGTTTACTATCCCCTCGCAAATTGCCTTAGCCATATTTCCTCCTCCAATAAAGCCAATTTTTTCCGAAATGGATTTAGAGCTTATTTCTATTTTTTCCATGATCACAAGAAAATTATCAGCAAGTAACAGAATTTGCTTATTTGCAAATGATATATTCAATAACAAAAATTCAAAATTAATGTCTATGAAATAAATATATCCTCGAAACCACAGTCCACAGATGATTACCAAGGTTAAATCTTTCAACAGAAGACAGACGTGCAGTGCAGTGTTGCCATTGTCGTGACAGTCGCAGCTTGTCAAAAATCTTCACGATATGAGGAAATGCACCCCTATCTAATATTGCTTATGAAAAATTATGACTGAAAAAAACATATATTTCGTGTATATTTTCAATATTTTCATTGGCTCTTTCACCGTACAGTATGAAGATATACCTTTCAATAAAACTGCACTTAATTGACAATAAATCGAAGTTAATTCTCTTCAAATAGTGACATCACTTTTGTATGAGAATTAGAAATACTCTGAAAACTATCAATGAATGACGACACTTTCACCCCTCCCAATTGAATACATAATGACGTCATTTTTTCCTATACTGAATTTTGAAAAAGACGTCTTTTGGACAGTTTTCAAATAAATATTTGTAATGGTCCATTGAAAAAGATGTTACTTTCTTGGCGTAGAACTAATTTCAACCGACCATCAGAAAATAGCGTGTATTTCAAATTTCTACAGTTCAGGAATATTTCGATTCTCATGGTTTTATATTTTATAAAATAATATTCTAAAAAAACTATCTCTCAAATAATTGCTTCAAGAGTTTAAACAATAATAAGAAAAATCTTTATTTCATACTATCAATAAAAACAGGAATACGAGGTTACTAAATAAGTTGGGAACATATTACCTGCAAGCAATCTATTGCACTTCGATCAATATAAATTAAAACACCAGTAAAAACAGATATAAATTTTATTTTGCAATATCACATAAGAAGAAATAAAGGACTAGAATTTTTGCAATGAAGTTTTTTGGAACACTGAAAAAATAAGTAGCAAAGTAAACTCAAGTGATCCACTAATGCTGGCGGCTTTCCTTTCATTACTTTCAAGATAGATATGACACATCGTTATTCTCCAACCACTGGTCTCTTATCCAGATATAATACTGCTTCTTCGCGACTCATCCCATGAGTATCCATAAAAATTTTCAAACATAGTTCTGGGAGAAGTACTTGAAAAAAATAGTGAGTCTTATTATCCTTAGTATCAAATTCTTTGCCAAGTAAAGATAGCATATGCTCAATTTGTTTAAATGTAAAAACAATCATGCTTGTATTATACGAAAGATCTTTGGTTGTGAGAGTAAACACTTTGGTGTTGATACTGTTATACCTATCATGACGTTCATTATAAACTCTACCATGAAAAATATCAGAAATATAATCAATATTAGATCTAAAACATTCAGTGACATCTTTTAAAGATAATCCCTTGCAATCCAGGACTAATGTATCAACAACTGGGCTTGTGTTTAGGTTTTTGACACAAAATGGTAACTCAAAACTTTTATCACAAATTGGCTTAAAAGATTCAACTTGAGTTTTATAATTCTGTAAATCTTTTTGATCCTTCAAAATTTCGTCTACTGTAGGTATTGATACCCCATACTTAATGAATGATTCCTTATCTTTTTTGTTTATTTTGGATTTTTTCATTGGCTTAAATGTTGGTAGATCACAGCTATCTGAAGAATCTGTTCGATTTATTGTTTTTTTACTGTTACAAGACGACTTTCTCTGAATATTTGGTGTCTTGTTAAGATAAGAATCTAAACTTGTTTGGCTAGTAGAGGAATCACTTATGTATTTTAGTTTTTTCTTTGTTAATTTTTTCTTTAAGGGCATACTTGATGACCTGCTTTTGTCTTTTTCTTTTATCTTACCATCTGCTGAACATTTTTTTGGTACATTTTCAATATTTTGGATTTCACTATCTAAAGGTTTATATTGCTTATTTGGTTTAGTCATTTCATTTTCTTTTTTTTTTAAAAACTCTTCTAGTTTGACATAGTTTAGACCATCTTGTTTTTGTTTGTGTTTTCTCAATCGCTTCGCAATAGGAGTTGTGCCATTTATTTTCGAATGTGTTTCACTAGGTTTTTTATTTTTTCTGGGAGGAGTTGATTTCGACTGTTTAGTTAAGGCATTCAACATTTCGGTCAGCATATTTAATGACTTCTTATCACTGTGGTTCACTTTTTCAGGGATTTTTTCTCCTATTTCTAATGAGGAGTTCCTTGAACAAAATAAAAATAAATATAAAAATAAGATATCAACTTGAAATGCTTACATTCTTTAATGCGAATCTTTTTTCAATCTAATAGAAAGTGATCAAAATAAATAACACCAGATCATACTACAGATAATACTACAAATTACAACAGATGTATATAAAATTTCTTTTGTTGTTGGCGGTTGATTCAGGATGCGGGTTGTCAGTTGTCACATTCTTCTTCTGAATATTTTTGGTTTTTTGCCTTGTTACAAAATTCAAGGAAACCATTGAACAGTTATCAGAGGTTAAAGCTTCTTTACCGCTGAATCTGTTGGACAATAACCTCTGAATCCAGATTCACAAATGAATAATTCAAAACACGAAAAACTCCAAAACAATAAACATAACCTATGTTTAACATTCAGACACATATGAAATTCTTCCCTTTTTGGTAATGACTCTCCAAGTGACAGCTATACTACAACAGCGTCTACCATAGATGTACAGAAACTATGGTGTATAAACTTATTCGTTTTTGATTTGTCAAAAACTCTCGACGCGAGAAATAAGACTGACTCAAGTTTGTTCACATGTTGATAGATGGAGCAAAAATCGAAATCTGTCGCTCGTACTTAATTCAGACATTGTCACAGAATACTGATTGTAAATTCTGTAGTCTGTGGACATTGTCTACTTATAGACAATGATTCAGATCTGTAGTTTATGTACCATAATGTAAAAAAATCTTCCATTCAATATAAATTTGTTTCAAAATATTGGAATTTAAAATACCAAATTGACGTTATCAAGCAGTTACTGTTAAGTGTACTCAGCACGTCTGCGAATGGGAGACTGAAACTTATAGGATATCTTTATTATTTCTCAATCAATAAGCGTCCCGTAGGTCTAGAGTTTTTGACAAAATATATTACATGGGGAATGGGTCCAGGTGATCATACGAAGGATGTTTTATGAATTTTGCTCTTCCCTTTTACCCCTACACTCTCATCCTTCGAGGCGTGACAATGGCTTGAATAGTCACAGTCACGGTATATGAAGAAACTCCAGAAAAGCTCCAAATGAGGATTTTATTATTTGTTTTTTGGAAATTACGACTTTAATCTTGTAATTTCGAGTACAAAGTCGAAATTTTGAGGTTAAAGCCGTAATTTCCTTCAGCGCTTCCATATAAATGTGTTTTATTTGTTGAAAGTTAGGCATCATAAGAAATTGTCATAATTACCCCCCAAAAATCAACCTTTTATGACTGTATATTCCTTTACAAGTTACCACACTTCCTGAAAGATATCGGTTATCATGACAAGTTAAAAAAATGCAAAATTTGAAATAAAATTTTTATTGATTTATTTTGTAGCATTTGAATTTTTTTGAAATTAGATACCCAAGATTCGCCAGTATATATGCATTGTAAACCAAGTATCTATTACTGAAACTCAAGTAACTGGAACACCTGTATAGAGCTCCTAACATTGGTACAATTTTATCATTAATATGTTGTCCTATGTGTCCTGACCAGTTTAACTTATCATTTATTATGAGTCTCAAATACTTGGTTTTTGCAATATTCATTAGGGGTAAGTTATTTATTCTTAATTCAATATTTCCACAAATTCTACTTTTTTGTTTAAATAGCATGTAAACGGTTTTAGCAGAGTTCACCTTGAGTTTATTATGTGCAAGCCAATTTGAGTATTTAGAGAGATCTTCATTAACTGTGTTCTCCAGTAAATGTAAATCATATCCGCTGTACAGAATGACTGTGACATCGGCGAACGTGAAATACCTTCCCTTAAGCCCGGCCTGCCTCAGTGACAGTACCATCAGAGTATACAACAGGGGTTCCAAAACGGATCCCTGTGGTACGCCACAATTATTTTTTATATGCTCACTCACGTTCTCACCAACAGCGACAAACTGGGATTTTTTTTCAAAAATGTCTCAATGAGAGAATAAGTTTTGCCTCTTATATTCATGCACATAGTTTGTTCAGAAGAACAGTATGGTCAACAACGTCAAATGCCTTTCTTAAATCAATGAACACTGCAGTCATCATTCTTTTTTCATCCAATCCCTATGTAATATTATGAATAAAATCTATTGT
>WOGO01004100.1:0-13604 GCA_015342085.1 Leptinotarsa defecta | reverse complement strand
GGCCCAATCAGTAGACCTTCCTGGGGTATATGCATGATGATTTGGATGAAGTGGGTTGTCAGTAAGTACTTCATCTCTTATATACTGCTCACATAGCCTCTCCATGGTTTTTAATAAAAACGATGTGAGACTAATTGGTCAAAATGCTTTTGGTAGGGTGTAGTCCATCTTACCTGGTTTGGGTATAAATACTACTCTTACTTCTCTCCACTTACTGGGAATATACCTCAGAGCTAGAGAGGCTCTGAATATTCCAACCACTGAAGTAGGGCTGGTCTTATACCGTCAGGCCCTGGTGACTTGAAGGGGGAAAAACCCGATATAGTCCATCTTATTTTGTCGTCATCAATTACTGTACTAACATATTGCCAGTCGTATTGAAAGGGTGTTGTTGGTACATCCGTCCAGTTCGTCGTTCCAGGAAAGACAAAACCTGGGAACGGAGTTTCCATAAGAATCTCAGCACTCTCCTGGAGATTGGCGGCTTTATCGCCATTTTCCTTCGTCCCCCACCGTATTACGTGTTCTATATGCAATTTTAATATCTTGCTTTCTCAAAAATGAAGTCACTTTTTCCGTTGTTTGTCCAAAACACGTTAAAGCTCTATGAATTGGAGAAATGTCTCGAATCTCTTTTGCGTGGACTTTTTTGAAAAGTATTAATTCGGATTTACACCCATTGTTTACTGAAATTTTCTTGATGATATTGAGTTCTTCATTGAAATTTTCTATTGAAAAAGGAACATTGACTAATCTGTGAATCATGATATCAGGAGTATATCAATTGAAGTGTGGAACTTGTCCTGAGGTATATATTGGTCAAATTGGAAGAACATTTAGGAATCGAATCGAGGAACATCATATGAGCTATGTAAATAAGGAAACAAGTTCAACATATTCAAATCATCTTTTAGAAGAAAATCATATCTTTAACGAAGAGCTCGAAATTTTACACATAGAAAATAAAGGTTTGAAACTGAATCATTTGGAAGCAATGGAAATTAATAAACTTAAAAATTCAAACATTCTGATGAATGGCCAACTGGATTTGAAAAGATCACCATTATTGAACATGCTTTCTTAGAAAAACCGAGAAAGAACTATTATTGATGTAGAAGTGAGGCAATATACAATATACAAGGTACCTCAGGTAGAGGTTTAGATAATTTGTTGGAGATAGTGGTGGATGGTTACCTGTAGTATATAAATATTAGTGTAAGAAACAACCTGTAGAATTCAAATCACTGTTGATAAAGCTACTGTGTTAGCGAAACATGTGATATATTTTTCAAATAAAGTTTGTGGAGATCAAATCGTGAGGTGTATTTTATGAAACATTGAAGATTTAATGTCATTTACTCTTCTTCTCCAATAAAATGTAGCCATTCGAGATTTTTGTGTCATTCTGATCGATATTGATGATCACCTCTAAAAAATAGTATAATATATATATATTTGGGGAAGGTAATTTGATAGCTTAATTCGATTTTTAATTGTCGAAAGTAAGAATCACTGTTGGATTCTGTTACCGTACTGTGTAGAAACATTTTACTAACAGATACACTTTTAGCTGTTTTAGTAAGTTGAGGTGAAAGTGTCTTCATATCGCATGGCAGTTAATTGAAAAGAGGGATACCAGCAAACAAAGGAGACTTTTTATACTTTGCGTGGTCGTGTTTTTTGAGTGATAAGGGCGATAGGTATTTTGTCATTCCTGGTGTGATAATCATGAACTTCAATATCAACTCTAGTTGTCTCCTATTTTCATGGATATGGGAAAGTTTCGAACATAACGTTAACAAAGATCGACCTTAACAAGCATTAAAGACTTTCGAACTTCCATAAGCGATTCATTTCAAGAAAATATGTAAACAATTAGAATCATAAAAAATGAAGGTGGACATATACATTTTTTTATTGTTTACACTTCTACACGTTAATGAATCAACAAGAGAGCTTTCCAAAAAGTGGCAGTATAATTTGATTTTTTTTATTTAGACTTCCTGAAACTGCCAACAAAAAATAACAAAAGTTGTAGTGAACTGAGGATTATTTCAAACTAATTCCAAAAAAAATCATTTTGATGAAATAGATTTTGTTATTTGAATTGAGAATGAACGTTTCTGGCTTTCTACTACTCTATCTTGATACAAAAAATGTGGAAATCGAGATGGAGTGGTAGAAAGGCTAAAGATTTTTTATATTCTTTGAAAAAATTTGATATGGGCGAATAAAAGTCTGAAGTACCTATGCGATTAGAAAAAAGGAGCCCTTCCAGTTTCGACATTTGAATAGCCGTATCTGCGAGAATGAATTGGGGCACCAAATTTTAATTTCAGAATCGTAATCAACGGACACAAATGTAAGTCTACTTAGATATATTTTTCAAAACTATCGCGTCGCCAACTTATACTTGAAGTTTAAATTATTTTTCACGATTTTCTTGATGACATACGAGAGGAGTCTGAAATCACTTCCTTTCCATAACTTCCTATAATTTTTTAAATTTTTTTCGAGAACATTCAAATTAAATTCTGTAAGTACTCCAATTGTCATTCAGTATACATGACAAACTTTTCTTCCTATTGATAATGTCTTCAATCAAAAGGCTACCTTAAACGATTTTTGCATTTTTCCTGAGTGAATTTTTCATAGCCAAGTGTCTCGTTTCGTTGACGTTTCTGCTTCTCGGCGAAATTTTTTTACGAAGCAGTTTGCATAACACCGTTAACCCGACCGTGACCCGCGCGTCCGCCTAATGACCGATCTATCTCGGCCGACTCGAATCGACACCGCTTGTCCACCGCGATGGCGCCTCCGCCGGATCCCCGCACGGGCCGGTCCGCCTCGCGTACGCTGGCGGGGTTGCGGAGGAGGAAGGGACGCATCGGAAAGGGTCCCGCCGGCCGGCACACTAGCCCGCCGCATCATTTCGCAAACGCACCAGTTCGAGTCGCGGGACGCGCTCAGTCGACATTCTACGCTATCTGCTTCTATCACGATACAGTGCGCGCGTGGTCGCTTCACGCTGTTCCAGCGATTTTTTTTACCGAACTCGTGAAACGCGCTTCTGGTTCTACGGATTGTGAGTGAGTTTTCCTGGAAGTTTTGGAGTACGCGACGCAGGTAATTTGAGTTTTATTTTGAACCAAAATATACTTAATTGTTGAGTTATTTTGGAATATCATTCGATAAATCATGAAAGTTTTTATAGTCTGCAGTAATGTATACAGTTAAACTACCATTATTAGTAGTTATTCAGATGTTTTTAAGGGCGATAAATGTCATCGAGTGTGTGAAGACTGATACTTTAGCCCTATCAGAATAAATATCTGATAGATAAGGGAGGTCCACATCTACAACAGTCGCCGCTCAGAATACTTATTGTTTTATTATTAATATTCCATTCCATTATTATACCATTGACATTCATATATTTTGTCATGATGCTACCCAAATTATATGATTTACAACTGACGTTACTGGAGTGATAAGAATTATATATAACCTCGTTCATAACCAAAGAAAAACCAAAATAATATTGACAGTTTAACAATTGTGAGAAGCATATCGGCAAATAATTTTCGATTTTAAAGATTTCGATTTCCCCAACACTCTTCCAAAGATTGTGTCGATTTGTTCGTCTGGTTTTGGAATTGTAGTAAAAACACAGCTATCGAAAAACCATTTGAATTTTGAAATTCAATAACCCACAATCTGGCAACAATGCTACTTGATTTGTGTTACCATAATTTATCATATAATATTAAATATATTTCATACTGGAGGCTGACTTTCTGAGTTAACAAAAAATATAATTTTCAAGATGCTGTATAAACGCAGTAATGAAAATTTCCTGGAAGTCTAAGTTATAAGTATTCCGAGATTCACCTAAAATAATATGGAATTGACTAAGAATATCACTTTCGTCTGTTTTGTTGATGAATTTTGAAATCATTTTCACACAAAAATATTCACTGTTTTCTTCATTTTGGGTGTTCTTTCTTGAAAATGCTATTGAAATGGACTATTGCACCACATTCTATATCTTGCGAATCATTAAGATTGTTTTTTCACTCCATAAGTGAAATTACCATACTCAGATACAGACTTTCCTGACATTCCCGTCGAATGAAGCAGGCTTCCTTCACATATTTTTTTATCTTTGGGAGCAGAAAGTTGGTTAGAGTCACACTCACTAACGTGTTTTTATACTTGTTATGGTACCTACTTTCAAAGTTGTTTATTTATACTAGTTTTGTGATCACCGAAGTGCTTTCAAACAATATTTTTGTAGAACTATTCTATTCAAATGTGAATAGAGAAAAGTAGTAGTAATGAATTAGAAAATGTGACGTGTGTTCCCAGGAATTAATGCGTTGACAAGTGAATTTGATATAATTATATACCAAAATGAGATTTTCAAATTCCCAAGAAGTTTATGAGCTGAGTAATTTATGTTGAAGGCAACACAAAGTTTACAATTCAAAATACACAATGAAATTTGAATTTATAAAAAAGAAAATTGGAAATTAAAAAATGGTGGCCAGCGCCGTGGTGGCGAAATTACAAAACACATTTGTACATTTGATCTAGGTTACACATTCGGTTATACCTACTGAAATAACTGCAAATACCAGACAGCGCTGTTTCGACCCATCAAGGTCTCATCAGTGGTGCTAGACTGAAGCATTGGTGTCCTTATAGGAATGGCTTGAGAATGTGAAGATGATTTCTCCCCTTACGAAGACGCCGTGTATAGAATCAACATTAGAAGATACTCGAGGCGTCTTTTACTGCAACTTTCACTGCACAGGAATAAGATGGAACCAGAGCCCAAAAAACTTTAGTTCATCTCGTATCTCAAGTATTTTGAATCATAAGCTTCAAAAATCATATAAAGTTAGATTTTACCATTTTCTGGCCAACTTTGAACATGAGACATGTTGAAAGGTACAAGTGAGGAACTTGGAACTAATGACGTAACTGTTGAAGCAAAACCACAAAATCGAAAAGGACGCAAAAGGATTTCATTCAACCAAATTCAAGTTTCAAACCAAGCAGTTATCGAATTCAAAATATGGTTATCGATTTTTTTTTTCATTTCAAAATTTTCGCAACAGATAAAGTTAGAAAGGTATTTGAGATACTTAAAGAAAACTGTAAAAGAAACGGCAAATGAGATGAGATGAGAATATGGGCGGGGAATTCACCTATTGGAAAAATTATTAAATACACAATTCAGTAAATTAGTAACTTTTCTATCCACCTCATGATCATCTGCTACACAATTAACTTTTAGACATTTTTTGTATCACCTGAATTCAAAAAAACAGTTGCAGTAATCACTGACTAATTTCCAATGAAACCACATTCCAACATGTATGTCCAAACATCGCCAATTTAATCAAAACAATCCGTCGCTTCCTGAATGAATTAAACTCATATACCGACTAATTGACCGTCTATTGAAAACCTGCTTCATGAATTACCAACATAACATTTTCATCGATTCATTGATTAATTTGATCGATACAATATTTGGACTTGATATTTTATATGCGTGATGGGAAAATAGTGAAGAAATTTTGATATTGATAGAAACTAGATAAGCCAATTATTTTTTTATAATAACTGGATGACACGGGAATTTGTATACCTACCTACTGGCAATCATAGAGACTAACAATTAGATTTATCGTCCTATCTAATTATATATTTGTTTTCAGCGGGTAGCTCCACGCAGCTAGCTTTCGCCTTTCGTGAGAACGAAGTAGAAGTATTTGAGAAAAAAATTATTCCTATTGGGTCAATTCAGAAGGAATGGGCACAATATATTTTTTTTATCTCGACTTTTATCCTCGAAATATCAACTACATTTTCTCGAAATTTCAACTTATTTATCAAATTTTTCATGTTTACAGAAAAAAATGCCCTTGTTACAGTAAATTTAACAAACATATTTCAATATTTGTTTCTTCAAGAGCTTAATTTTCTAATTGAAATACTTTATAATTCGAATCAGTAAACTTTTTAAAATTGAATGGCGAATTTGTATCTGTTTGTAAGTAAATCGATATTACATCAGTGAACTATTCATTGTTTTCTTGCCGACGTTTCGAATTCAATTCAATTATTCTTCAGGACTCTGTTCATTGTTAGAGATCCCTGAAGAGGAATTTTATTAAATTCGAAACGTCGGCAAGAGAACAATTGTTTTTTTAAGAAAAAATTGAATCTGCCACCCAACCAACCTTCAGTTTAATATTTATTAAAAATCATTGTGGAATCGACTACTGTATAGTTGAACAATGAAATACGGTAGTCTTTCCCACTTACATGATACCTCTCAGAACTGTTTCTTGAAAAATTTCTAGTGTTAGAAACTACGAAAGATTCAGAGAATCTGTGAGACGTCAAAATCCCGTTTCTTCATGTAAAACTGAATAATATTTGTGGAATCTGGCAATGAGTTTGGAATGGTGTCTTTGTTTTATTTTCTTGTCATTTCAGTACATTAGCCTAGTAGTAAGCTTCAATAAGAACTGATTTTTGGAAATATTTTTTGGCTATCATTTTATTTTCATCAGTAGAACTTGGAACTTCGGGAGTAAAATTGACTATTAAACTCTCTACAACGTCTCAGTCATCTCCTGATGATGCCTACTTGGTTAGCGAAACGCACGTCGGGAGACATTATTTTTGTTCTGGAGTAGGAAGAGGATTCTCATTTTCACATTGCCTTTTGATTGAAAACGCCCTGGTTAGATTTTCTCGGATTATTTACGGGTTGATTTTGATGAAAACATGAAAGTCTGGCAAAAAAAACTATCCTACTGCAATGTTCATAGACAGCAATGTTCAATAATTTGATTCCTGCAATCACAAAAAGTAGCACTTGAGGGCCTTTCAACGAAATATGATATTTTATTAAAAGTGGACGAGCAAATATACTGTTAAAGTTGAATATAAGTAGTTTTTAAACGGACATTACCTAATAACGATTCAATAGGTATGAGCAGATCACTTCTAATTATAGTTAAAAGTGGTGATTACCACTGAAATTATACGAGCTTCGAAACGCCAACAGTAATTTTCCGCATAATAACCCAAAAACTCAAACAATTATTTTTTGCAGGTGACTTGTGGACAGTTCTCTGCTAATTGGCGAGGAAAAAATTGCACGAACTCGGTCAACCTGTGCGTGAGTGAATCTGAAAAAAAACCGTGTCACATTGAACTCGTTTCCTTGAAATGAGAAATTGATTCAACATGGCGTCGAAATTAGTAAGTCAGGACATGAAGGAACACCACAAATCGATTCCGAAACCTCCCAAGAAGGCAACGAAAAAGAAGCCGGCCGCCAAACCGCCGAAATCCGAACAAAACAACAACGAAAAACCGCAGAGATCCGGAGCCGACAACAAAGACGACATGCTGGCCACATACCAGCCGTGGGTGATCCAAACCTACGGCGACCTGGCGAAAACAAAGACGATCACTTTGAAAAAATACGCGAGAATTTTGCGCACCCTTCGAGGGGAGGAGATCGTCAGCGCAGATAACAGCAAGTTTCGGTTTTGGGTGAAGGCGAAGGGGTTTTGTGTGGGGCAGCCCGCGGGGTACGACCCCAAACCGGCGGACGGGATCGTTGGGCGGTACAGTGTTTGTGACTCCGACGAGGGAATCCCTCCTTTGAATGATAAATTATTCGGCAGCGCTAAGGACCCGCCGCTCTATGTGCCCAATGCCCCATTCAAGGTGAGTTTTGATTGTTTCGAGTATTTTCAGAGATATAACCAATTGATATTTTGGTAAACGAAGGCAAAGCTTTTTAAAAATTAAAGGCAAGTGCACCAATACAGTATTTCAAGATATAGACACCTTTCATTGGAGCAAAAAATTTAATATTCATGAAAATCAAATAATACTAACTTTCTAAACGTATGAATACAGTAGATATAAAAATATACAATTAGGCAGATGGTACTTATTTTGAGTGCTTCAGGTAATTAGACTTTTTCAAGCTCAAGTAATAAAACGAATCAATATAGCGTCATGTGACAAAAGGTTTTTTGGTTTTTTTTATTTCAAATATTTCGGGAATACTATAATTATTATCAAGAATTGAACTGATTTCTCCCAATTTTCTCAACGTAACTCGTTTGGAATGAAAAAAAGGCAACAATAAATTTTCGTTCAAAGTATAATATATAAAGGTTCAAATTATGGGAAGAGTCATTAGGATTTGTAATGTTTCAGCTGTCGTATTTGTTTTGAAAAAAATTTAAATATCTATGGAATTTTCGTAATACTTTTCTTTTGAATGTCATTTAAAATCCAAATTATATGTACAAATTGTAAAAATACGTACTGAATCCGTATCTACTCCTTCGTTTTCGAATTATCTAATAATATACTTAAATTCCTGTCGAGTACATATCTCTTGGTATTATCATTTAGGTTTAAAATATCAATCCAGTATATACCGACATTCCTACATAGTGGACGGTTCGAAAATATCCTCTACAATTCACTTATTGTGAGCTAAAGTTATATAGGAACTACTACTGGTCGGTTTTTCATTGAAGGGTCTCCGCCACTTCCATCTTATTTAAAACCCTGAATTTTCAAGTGAAATGAGACTGAGTAGTCGTTTTATTATTCGTAGAATAGTTTTGTATGCAAATATTACTCTTCAAGTATTTCGGCACAAAATCAACGGGCGGCAAACCTGATGAAAGTGGAGACTATTCATTGCTGCGTCTTATTCTAATCCAAAGCCTTGGAAAGTGTTGATCTGAAATAATAGAACTGTCCTCCATGGCCACCAGATTTTTCAGCACTGGATTCTTTTTCGCATGATTACTTAAAAAGTAAAATCACGAAAAATGAAAAGTGAAAACACGATCAGTGTATTTGAAGATTTGCTTATGAAAATTTTTGATGAGTGCCATCGTATGATTCCGGAAATATTTTGTACTTACATTCAGTTAACAGCTTAAACATTTGATCAACCAATTGACTACCTAAACAAATTCCATTTTCAACCGTTATTTTTTATAAACTTATTAGGAAGGTAGTATCTCAAAATTCAAGAACTATAGTAAAGACGATTTCTAGGGTTTTGAAACAACACCAAATCCTCAAATATTTGGAAGGCTTCAACATCTTGAGCTGTCATCAATATGGTTTCAGGAAACAAAGATCAACAGGCGATCTTCTATAGTATGTCACCAATATTTGGAATAACGCAATCGAGAAACATGGAAAATCAATAGCTATTGCACTTGATATTTCTAAGGCCTTTGACCGTGTGTGACATGAGGGTTTGCTGGCCAAACTTCGATGCTATGGCTTGTCAGATCATTTTTATGTATGGCTCTTCAGCTTCCTGGAAGAACGTTTCCTGCAAGTGGCCGTCGATGGATATCTCTCAAATACTTTCACCATCAACGCTGGTATTCCTCAGGGATCCATATTCTCTCCAACCCTCTTTTTATTGTATATCAACGACTCATTGGAAAAAACTAAGAATCCAATATATTGTTCTGCTGACGACAGCACACTAGTCTCGTCATTCCATTTGGTTTCCAGGACATCGGCTGCGGATACACATCTGCACATCTTAATGAGTATCTGGAAGTGATTTCGAATTGGGGTGAAAGTAACCAGGTTCAATTCAATGCCACAAAAACCCAGGAATCGGTTTTCTCTAAGAAGATACAAGTTTCCGAACCGGATATAATAATGTCAGTTCAGACAATTCCGATTTCTGCTTCGATAAGTTTGTTGGGGGTTAAAATGGACACCCATATGTAATGTATAAAGCAATGTCTAAAATGAATAAATATTCTGTTAATGTTTCAAATTTAATCAAAAATCAAAACCCATTAAAGGTTTTTATCAAATTGCGACATCATCGAGCAAGTACCAGATGTCCATGCATTGATTGTTTGGAAGATGCATCTTTGATTCGGAAAATACTGACCAAACGTAGTTGATCAGAAGTTGCTGTACTCACTCAATATTTGTATTTATTTAAGATATTGATATTTAGTTACCGACTGATCTATGACTATAGAATATTACCTATTGATAGTTTGTCTTTGAAGTAAATACATGTGGTTATTGCAAAATTCCACGACACTTTTTTGAGGTTAAGATGCTTGTTTCAAGTTGAAAAATTCTTTATTCTTTATTCACTTACATTAATTTTCTATATTTTGGTGTTCGTCTCAATTTGAACAGTTGAAGTTTAATTTCTGAAGTAGATCGTAATTCTCATCGTCATGCTAAATTCATATTACCTATATGTTGCATTACGTAAACACATTTTTGATATGACTATTGAAAAAAGCGTCAATTATGTGACCGCTTTTGGTTGTCACACCTCCAAACCAATCACAGTTGACCAGAGTCAAAACTCACAACCTTCTAGGCAATCACATATGAGTAAATTCATAACTTTACAGTTGTGTCTCAATTATTATTCCCAATCCCAAGTTTTCTTTTTGAAATATATAGTTCTAATAGGATGAAAAACATGGACTTGGGAAATAAAACGAGTGTATCCCACCAGAAATGGGCAATGTGGCGAAAACCATTTTTTATATTTCGTCATTTGATAGTAAAACGAGAGTTATTAGAAAATTGAATGATTTTATGTTGTTATGACGCTGGACTTGAGTGTCAATGGTTCTGGGTTCAAGTCTCATTAACGATAGTATTATTATTTTTTTACCACTCATTATTCAAACTATTTCAAATAGAATTAAACAAGTTTAAATATGATTATGCTTTCTTAGGTTCGTTTTTGTTATGAAATTCAAAAGAATTTCTCTCATCCGGGATATCCTTCAGAAATGATTGTTATTTTTAAATATTTCTGTTGTAAGTGGCAGAGAAAGTATAGTATTATATTCGCGAAAAATGCCAATTACTTTCTCGTTGAATAATATATATTTCTCGACTTCTCGTTTCTCTGACAATCATTTCTAAAATTGGCGATTTGATTTGGAATCTTTTAGGTACCTAAATGTCACACTTTTTTATTTTACCATGTAATGATTTTTTTCAATTATGTTAATTTCTAGACTGCAGTGGAGACTCACGATCACGTCCACCACCGACGAACGATAAAAATCAGAAGTTTTGAATATTCAAACGGAAAAACGCTGTTTTCGGCGGTTTTCTTTTTGTTTTCCGGTTGCTACCCCGCGTCACCCTCGTCACCGCTCCCTTACCCGTTTCACGCGAAACCTTTGTAATCCGGCACTGTCGGCGGTGGCGTCGGGGAGCTCAACAAGGCATGTACGTGATACGGGACCACTTATCGCTCTGTCGGTCCGTGTATATCGCTCCGATGTAACTCCGGCGAGCGTGTCGTGACTGCTCAGCGCTCTAACCGCCTCCATCCCACCGCCCCCTCAATACACTTCGCAAACGACACACAAAACACACGGTTTCGTGCCCGAATCCATGCGGTAGCAGGATTTCGGTCCAGGGTAGGACCACCTCGAAAACTCTCGATAGTAACCGATAATGGCGAATACATTTCGTGTCTTGTTTCAGATTGAGATTGGTTTTTTCTGTTATTGGGTATATGCAGGAACTTGGACTGTCTCTGTTTCAAAGGAGATAAAACAGCAGCGCACATCCATTGTGTTTGTTCTGCTGGGAGCCGAATTAGGTTTTCGGAGTTTGGATGAGTTTCACTGTTGTCATTTGGTTTGTTAGATCAGATACTAAATGAACTAATCGGCATCGTTCAAATCTAGATTTGCTTGACCGAGTTCAAACAGGTGTGAGCCACAATAAATCCTTGCGGGTTGTAGTGGAGGTGCTCAGTCACTTTGGACGTACCTATTTGGTGGATATACGTGGGAAAGTAGTTATTCTCGTATAAAAAATAATAATTATGAATTTGCACCGTATACGAGTATTCACCGGAAAATTGAAACCGACACAAATGGTTTACAGTATTTCAAAGTCATAAGATTTATAGGAAAAATGTACTCTAAAGAAGGGCCACATATTCTTATCATTTGTTTCTCGGAAATTCCTCCTTCAAAACTCAAAATTTCGGCTTTACTCTCGAAATTTCGAGTTTAAAGTCGGAATTTCTAGTTTTAAAGTTGGAACTTCCGTAATATCGTCCTTAGCGTTCTCTTTGTGGTGGTAACGTTTCTTGATATCGAAGAAGCTTCTGACTGAATCTATAGGATCGGCTCTGGTTGAAAACGGCATAGAAATGACCATAATCGGCTGATTTTTTGCCGTTCTCATAAACTCTTCAAATTCACATACCAGGATCATTTGGTTCAAGGTCACCAGGGTTCATTCTCTAGGCAAAGTACTAACCCCTCTTCTGTAGTCACTCATGATGAATAGTTTTTTTGAAATCCTTGTAAAAAGGAACGTATATTTTGTAAGTATTTGCAGACGACCTTGCCATTTTGCAAGGGCCACCCTGAGAAAGGTAACCTGTAATGTCCTCCTAAGAACGTTGCACAATAATCATAATAAGTGCAGAAGGAACAGATGTTCTGTAAACTCCAGTAAGACTGCATCAACAG
Source organism: Leptinotarsa defecta (assembly GCA_015342085.1). Classification (NCBI taxonomy): domain Eukaryota; kingdom Metazoa; phylum Arthropoda; class Insecta; order Coleoptera; family Chrysomelidae; genus Leptinotarsa; species Leptinotarsa defecta. The sequence continues at coordinate 1,026 of WOGO01004100.1, read as the reverse complement.
GAAGCCAGGAAAGTAAGGTTTCAATAGAAGTAATTATCTAATATCCTCATTTGGAAAATTTTCTACACATAGCTAAACCACCCTATTAACATCTAAAAGGATCTGTGTAATACCTTGGGGCTTAGGGTTGGTTAGTTATGATTAGCAGACCAATGATCACATACAGTGGCCGAAATTTTTATAGCAAATGGCACAAGCGAAGCTCTCTAGTCTAAAAAATCATGTTTGCTTCGGTATTTCCATGGCCTCTGACAGAGGCTCTCTTTCAAAATGGTATTATGATTATTGGAATCCTTGGTGGAATATTGCCCTTCCTATTCTCAAATTTTAGGATTATGCGGGCTTGCCGCACTATGACAGAAATCAGAATTACCACACGCCAACCATAGTATCGTAATTAGAGCCAAATACTCAAGGTGGTTCTTTTACCTCTTTCGTGTAATTTTAGTCTTGCGTGGCCAACATCCCGATTCTCTGTTATACATAACTCTCTAAAATTTAATTGAACTCCGATGATCAACTGAGCGCCTGACTATATTTTCATTCTACATTATATGCATCTCGAAGTGAGCATATTAACCGAAATGCTCTAATATGCTCACTGGGGATTGTAATTGAATAGGAATCCTAATTCAGCAATTGTTCAATGACTCTCTTAAACAGAGAATGGTTATTCGCTATCCATATTCGAGAAAAAGTCAAAGAATTTATTCATTGCGAATTAAATCTTGTCTTAATACTGCTTAATTTAAACATCACAGGAGCCATGAGAACAACACCAACCGCGGCAATGGAATTAATTACGGGTCTGACCCCTCTGGACATGTACGTTAAGAAGGTTGCGTTAATGGCCACGTTACGATTGCGTACGGCTGGTGTAAACCTCGAAGAAGGAATGGGTCAATTGAGACTGAGTCTATGGCGAGAAGCGTTTACTGCGCAACCTCTGCTGCAGGCAACCAGTGATGCAATTGAACCCAGGTTTGTGTTTAATAAACCCTACAAAATACAAATAAAACAGAACAC
>WOGO01004099.1:0-13604 GCA_015342085.1 Leptinotarsa defecta | reverse complement strand
CTGGAAACCGCAGAATGACTCACATTAGGCATTTGGGCTACACGACGCCTTGAATACCCTACTTCGATCAATGCCACCGCTCTAGCAACTTGAAATTCGTTGAAGTACACCCTATGTATCCTCCTTCTACCCAATATATCAACGTTCATTGTTTAAATTTTAAAATTTAATACCTATCACGAACTAAAGTAAAGTGAAACTAAATACAGGATTTTTCATATTAATGATTTTGTAGCTAAAAGTACAAAAAGAAGTAAACAACAACCGAATGGAACATGATAAGAATTAGTATGGAGTACACACCAGAAGTTTTTATCATGAAATAATACATATTTTTTGCTTATTAGATTTTAAGGATGTCTCTATATTCATTTTGAGTAGTTTATATAGATGGTAGCGTTAAAATTTTTCTTTCCCAAAAAATGAGGCATTTTCTAATTATTCAAATTGTTTTGTCAAATGAAGAAATTCAGGCCCCCCTGAAATAATTTTACATTTTATGAATACTCTGACCCGTTACTTGATGAAAATTGATAGCATTATCTATGATAATAATTATAGAATTTTTGCAATAAATTTTATTTAAACTGTGTTTTGCTCCACGGTAGCTTCATCAGTTACTGGTACATCAAACTATTCTACAATGTTTTTTATATAACAGTAGGTGACTATAATCTGCTCTTATATGAAATACAAACTATTCTACAATGTCTTTTATATAACAGTAGGTGGATATAACCTACTGTTATATGAAATACAAACTATTCTACAATGTCTTTTATATAACAGTAGGTGGATATAACCTACTGTTATATGAAATAGAATAGTTTGATGTACCAGTAACTGATGAAGCGTTTTAAATAAAATTCATTGCGAAAGTTCTATAATTATTATCATGGATAATTTCACAATTATTTTTTCGAGGGATTATGCTAACGTAAAGGTGTCAGAGCAAAAAATTAACAAAATCTGTCACTTGACATTTTTATAATTTGTCAATGGATGAGGATGAACATTGACACTGTTCAATCGGTCAATTAAAAATATTTGAAAAATGTCACTACATATACCTCATTAATTGAAGTAACACTTAACACTTTATTGTGAGTTTTTCTATGAACAATTTACAAACCCGCAACACGTGTTTCGTTATACAGTAAAATGTTCAGTTCAAATCTCACAATAAAATTTTACTTCGATACGGATCGGCCAATATCATCACATATCAAACACTGATCAAATAAGAAACTTACACGGTGGCATACGCAGCAAGTATCCAATTCAATAACAAACTAGAACAAACATCAACATGGGCCTGCTGAGTCGGAGGGGCCCTTTTATTTAGACTGTGATAAAGTGAACACAATAAAGTTTCTAAACGAGCAACACTCAATTCCTGTGACGGTTCTAGAGCATGTAGACCTTGCTCTCGGAAAGCTTCTATAACATTCCATATATCTACAGCATGTACTGAAAAAAGAAAAATTTAATTTGAAATTGCAAGTCTACTGGTAATTATTCCTACTGACGACTTGCGCTAGTTTTTGAAACATGTTATTGTCGAACCCAAAGTCAAAAGTTGGCTCTCCAGTCTACTTTCAGAGATATGGCAACACAAGTCCAGAAATTAACCATTAAGAAGCTCGCTTTAGATAATAAAAACTCGTAAAATAACATATTGTTTTTAAAAATGCCTACTGAAGACCTTTATTCACCAGTTACTTACATTTTTTCTATATAAAAAGTTCAATCTCCTCCAAATTGTTTCTTTTTTTAGCAAACTACATACTATTATAAACAGCTTTTTTTTTTCATAAAACTGAATGACGCTTTTACAACACACTTTTTCCTCAGTCAAGAAATGAATGCGACATTGGCAATACATAAAAAATACAAAGAATAAAATTGTTACTGAAACAATCTAAGCTATAACCTAACCTAGCCAGAGCTAAATACAACAGGTGCAAATAAAACATTTATTGCAAATTTATTAAGAATGTATTGTTTTTTTGAGTTCTAGTTGCCCTAATTGAATCTAACTTTGGCTAGGTTGAGTGAAAAGTTTTGTTTCATTGAAGTTTAAGTGAAATTTTCAAAATTTGGCAACATTATTTTCATTTCTTGATTTAATAATAATAAATCGATTTTATTTACCTAAAAAAGAAAGAAATGTAGACACAAGTGATAAAAGTAAATTAAATGAACATGCGTATAATCAGCGTAAGCTGAATAATCGCCTGTTCACAATAATACAGGCCTAATTAAAATGAGTAATAATTAGAGCTCAGCAAAAATCGACATACAGATCATAATACCCAGTATTTAAGAAGTATTTTCAAGCATTTTTTAAATGTCATTATCGTGTAAAAATATAGGAAAAACTATGACTAAAAAGTGCCGAGGTGTGTTTGCAAATGACCAGGACAAAGCCATTTTGAGTATAATAGTTGCTAGTCTGGGATAAACTAAAAATTAAAAAATATAAGATAAAATATGTATGTAGGTTAGCTGAGTTATGTATACACGTTATCCAGGATATCACAATATTTAAATTTGACTAAGTTGATATAAAAAACATTGTATCTGCTTTACTGTTACTAACACAAACACACTAATCCTTTAGAATTTGAATCCAAAAAATGAAAAGAAGTTTTCAATTATGAAAAGTTACAAATTGATGAATAATGGTTCCTACCTCCAAAAGTAGAGAAGTAGGAGCACCATTCGTGATAAGCTGACAAAAATACACGAGACTAATAAAAAGCTTTTCTAAAACTAGTGCGAGCCATTAAAATGGATATCTACCCCTAAAGCTGCAAGCCTCAACCTTTATTTCTCAATACTTACAGCTAACTTTTTTCTGTATAAATCTCAGCTTTGTTGCTGTTCTGTAGGAAGCAAATCTTATCAAATCGAAATTATGAGCACTCATTTCGTGAATCAATGCTAATCTGTGGTCCGAAGACCCGGAAAGGCCCTCTTGACCCTGCATGTCTGAAAAAACACAATCTTAATTGGAAGTAGGTTAATGATTTGTTCAAGTTACTTGATCCAAATTAAATTGTATGATATCAATTCAATTTATAATTAGTATAGATCACATATCGGCATAGATTGATTGAAAAATTTGTTTGAATATGGTCCAAGTTTACAGACCTCTCAAACATAAATCAAGAGTATCGAGAGCAACTCTAGCTGTCAGTTTCACATGATAAACAGCAATTTTCAATACAAATGTTCAAGAAAATGCATGTTGATGAATGAAAAGTTGAAGAAACTCACTCGTGTTATATATTCTTCATGAAATTGATGAGATCATTGTCAATTTTAATATCTTTTCATTTAAATTAGTGGAGCAGAAATTTCAAGACACAAGAACATCCTCCATTTTCTGGGGACTCCTCCTTCTCCTCCACCGTCCTTCGTACCTTTTCAACTTCAACCCGTATCACATATAGCAGTGTGTGACCAGGTAAAGAGAAGGATCGACAAAATTCTGTCAAGCATTGTCAAGGTTACAAAAATTGGAACGTTTCGTGACAGTTACAACTTGGCTCCCGTGTTTTGGAAAGAAAACTTCCGATTCATGAGAAGCTTTTATCCAAAGTAACTGACGTCATTTCAAAGAAATGCAATAATCAAAACAGATATATAGATATTACTATACAGGGTGTTATGTAAGTACGTGGCCAAACTTATAAGGGTGATTCTTTGAGTAATTCTAAAACAAAAAGTTCAAATAAACGTAAATCCGGCAATGCTTTGTTTTCAAGATAAAGAATGGCAATGTTTGTGAAAGAATTTGTTTTTTTGTTTCTGAATATTTCAATAATCCTTTGCCGATTTTTACATTATTCTATTTACATCTCATTTTCTGTTTAAAAATTCTGAGTTAGAAGTTGGAATTCACAGATCATTATGAAAAGTTTTATACCCTCCAAACCACGGGAGCGAAGTACTAATGTCGCGAGACATTCTCACAAAAAGTATTCCTTGATGATAGGCAAAAGCTGCGTTCGATGGGTTCAATGCTCCTAATTAACTGCTGTTAAACTTTTACCGCTAACAGTGGCATAATATTCACAGAACATCACATTACAGATTACAGTTGCCATTGAGTTAACGCCTAATCGAGCAGGCAGTGTAGTGCCAAGGCTTCTGACGTCATTATCAGCTTGTCCAGGCGAACTCAGTCCAAAACGAATGATATGGGGTTATTTTGGACATTATTTGAAATTTGACATACTGAAAAAAAAGCTGAAAGGCTAACAAAAAGGAATGGATTTGTGAATTTCAAGGCTGTTTACCTTATATCGCTGTTATTCATACATTTTTCTAATTACAAAATTGTGTTCAGCGATAAATGAAAATAAATCTGAATAAAATATTGCTTCAATTATTATTGTCATCTAAAATTAGTTTTTGGACAACACAGAAAAATTTCGGAGATTTGTTCACGACATAAAGGTGTAACTAGTTAATAAATCTGACACTATATATTTTTTTATTTCAGTATAATGGGCTATTAATTCCTTCTTAACTTGCTATGAAGTCTTATTATAACTATTGTAAAACACGGTCGTCAGAACAAAGCAAATGTTAAATTTATTTTAAATTGTGTGGTCTATTTCTATGAAAGCGTAGGAGGACATCTAAAGTCGATATAATTCACAGTTACAACTGAGAATTGACAAATTCACAGGTATGACTGTGAATTCACGTTTATAACTGATAATTTATGAGCAGCGTCTGTGAACAGCAAATTCTTCGCATGTGCACTTTGCACTCGGCACAATAGATGTCAGTTTGTTACATTTATTGGAAATTAATTCAGTATATAATTGAAAAGACCCGCAACCTAACCTAACCGAAGTTGGACTCAATTAGTGCCACTAGAGCTTCAAAAACATAACACTCATTGGATCATTTCATACGAAATCAATCAATGGAAAAATAGTTTTGGTTCATGACCTCTTGGATTTTTGAATGTTTGCTTTGTTATTAGTACCAACAACGAATATCAGAAATCCAAAAGTTTCAGATTTTTATGGAAATTAGTATTTGAGTAATAAAACTGAAAAAATCGGAATTTTGACACTAGACACTAGATTAGATTGATAGGGGAGCTGATATATGGCCTGTTTCACTACAACCTTTGCATATCTGTTATGATGCATCTCACACCTTAATTCATTTAGAAAATTTTAATTGGTGTCATTTTTTTCAGTTTTACAAGTCTTTCATTTAATATAGAATATGAGTATTCAATTGGAATTGTTTTTCAGAAATAAAAAGAAATATATCAAATTTCAGTGGCATGAAATTATTTCATTTTTATCTATATCTTTTGTAAATTGCATCACTATTGCAAACTCAAATAGGGCTATTGAAATTCAGTTCAGGTGAATTATACACTGTATAGTGTATAAGATAATTTCATAACATATCCTGCTACGTAGGAGTGCATAAGTCAAGAAATTTGTGGGTTACGTAACATATGTTATCTAAATTTAATGCCAAGAGAGGGAATAGTTTTGAGCTTGTTGAATTTTACATGCTTCACTATTTGAAGCTGCTCAATATCAATAGCGGAGAAGGTCCAATTAATAATGACGATGATCTTTCCTATTAATTATTAATAATGATGATAATAATATGACTTTATTCATCGTAACCTAAAGTCACATGAAAGGGCGTAGTGTCGTTCGGTGAGTGTTATTATCACTCAATACTGGAAAATATAAGAAGTACAGATAAAGGAAGTGGATGAATTGAAAAAAATATTCTTTCTCATTCTCTTTCATTGATTTTATTATTTATTAATTACATATAAATTTGTCTACAAAGTAATTATTGGAGCTTTTCGCAGACGCTCAAGTCATCTCTGTTTATGGCCCTTTACTGGTCCCAAGAGATCTTACGTAGGCTTGGTAGTTTTGAGCTGCATTATTATTATTGCAAAATTCGCAGTATCCTGGAGGGCCTTGAGGACCAGGCATACCCCTGAGTCCCGGAATACCTGAGGAAAAAAATTGAAAGCACTATAAAAAATATCCTAGAGAGTAAGCATTTTCAATTGAAAGAATGTATTATAGTAGTTTTCAAAACAAGTTCAAAACACAAAATTGCGTCATCTCATTTGGAAACGGGCAAATTGATGAGCGCTAAAATGAATGCATGTAGTCAACATACGAATATTTTTATCTTTTAGGCATCTTGATGAACGTTTAAGTATACCAACTTATACGACCACAGTGGGGACAACGCATGCTTTATCAATAAAATGTGGGATAAAGGATATTATTTTTGGGTTTAATCAGAGAGAACAAGAATGCTGTCTCTGTTCTGGTGGAGAAAAGTAAAAAGTGTTTTCAATAGAATCATTTCACGCCAGCCACTTCAAATTCCACTCATTAAGTTACATTGTTCACATGTTGTGGTTAGCTTAGGTTGTTCAGAGCAGTGACCACGTCGCGTCGTTTCGTTTCCATTTCTGATTTCTGTGGCTTCACTTGTTCGACTTATATCGAATGCACAAATTGATGACACATGTGTATTCATGGAATAATTATTAAGGGCATCTATGAGATTCTCTTGAAATATATCCTATAAAAATAGAGGTGGGTTGTATATTTTCGTAGTTATTTTTTATTGTTATTATGTTACAGAAAATTGAAAGAAAAACTAAATAGACAAACTCAAAAACACAAAAAGATATCAGCAAACTGAATAACAATAGATATGTTTCAATTTCAGTGCCATTTCTGGGTATACTCAAAATAGGTCTTTGGTACCTCCTTTTCATCACAAGATAAATCGATTATCTTGCATGGTCCCACCGTTCGTGGGAGAGGGGTATAAAAGAGAACATACACATCTCTACTCAATTGGAAATGTTGTAAAATTGATGATACTTTTTTACATCTGATGAAGTTTCGATTATAAACATTTGAAGTGATTTCAAAATGGTCTCCAGGAGATTATATGACTGACAATTTCAATTTTCTCCGAAAATTATTTCATTATCAGCTTCAATTTATAAATTCATAATATCTTTTTTTACTGCTCGGGACCCATATCTATATAACTTGTGGGTTTCACGTTATATTCTACCTTGTCTTCCAGGTTCTCCTCTTTCACCTTCTGGACCAGGTAATCCGATACCGGGGCTGCCAGGAGGACCTGAAAAATCAGCAAAAATAAAGCAGTTATAATAACTAAAGAGAAAAATCGAATATAGAATTTCAAGGCCGCTCAAGATTTTTGGAAAATCTATTACCTGGAGGTCCTCTAGCTCCTGGGGCTCCTTCAACACCAACACCTTCGGGGCCACGATCCCCTTTTTCACCCCTTTCTCCGGTAAAACCGATCGATCCTGGAGGTCCAGCTGGACCTGGTAATCCCATGAAACCCATTTCTCCTGGCAGACCTGGTGGACCTGGGTCACCTGAGTAGACGTAATTTATGTATCAGACGATTTACTGAGAAGTAGAAATATGATAGCATTTAAGATTTGTTTATTTATTTGAACAATAAAAGCATTATTACTATCATATTTCCGAATAAAGTTTAAGGTACCATGCAGTGAATGATATTTTCAAAATGACTCTAAAGTGAAAATTATATTACATGCATTCATGGACTCTTGACAATAGGTACAAAATGTGAAAGATATACTTTTCAATTCCTTATCTTGTCACATATATTTTGACAAACTTGATGTTTCTATTTTATAACTATTTTTATATATTTTTATCATTCATAACAAAGAAATTGAAGCCACTGAGATGATTGAATATAAAAGCAATAGAAGCTGTCAATATACATCCTAGTGCAACCTCTGATAGTTATTTGTGTATCAAGGGTAAAAATTAGATGTTCTGTGGGAGACAATGTTCTAAACCCGAAGGCATACTCATTACATAAATTGAAAATTCAATTGAAATTAAATGATACTGAAGTGAACTCATTGTGGATACATCGGTAATTTTCGATCTTTGGGAGTTATCTCTTGCCATACCACAAATAACTGGTCAATTGAGATTATAACAATGCTTGGATTTTTTCTTCACGAAAGAAGAAACTCATAATGGAAAAAATGCCCAAAAACCCCTATTAATATTTGTCAAACGGACAGATTTGGAGGAAATTTGAATGTTAATGTCGACTTTCCTCTGGAACGTTAGAGACATGAGTGATTATCTTTTCGTTATGATCTCTATTCACTGTCGTCTAATCACAATGAGACTACTTATAGGTAGAACCATATACCAACATTTCCATCAAAATCACTTGTGGGTAGAGATCATTTTGATATTTTTTATGAATAGGAGAATAGGACGAAAATAAATCGGACCTTTGAAGGGTTAAATATTCATCTTGGTTTTTTCTCCTCATACGTTATGTAATTATTCAAATATATAATGTATTTCTGTTGAAACATAAAATACAGGAAAGTTGTGGAATTCATGACCTAATTCAAAAGAGCGGAAACACAACACAAAACTTTGCCAGAGAACAAGATAAATTATTAAACTGGATTAATGGAATTTGCTTGGATACTTTGGTGATTTTGCTGAAACATGTTCCTCAAGTTCATTTTTCGTTCAGTGATCAAGAAGACTCTAATGGTGAATAAGAATATTAATACTGCTGATTTTCATAAGTCGAACGAATATTTGCAGCAAAGATCAAAGAGATACAAGCTAAAATAGTTGTACAGTTATGCCTGGAGATGTTTTGAAATTCATTGATGAGGAACTGAAAGAGACGTATTTGATGAACAATGTTGCATTGATATTTCATGTATTTTTGGCTGTCGACAACAAGAACTTATGAATATTCTAGTCAACATTGTAAAAGATAAATTACTTTTTGAGGAAAACGTATCAGAGACAAATCCGGTAATAAACGCGTTTATGCCATTGTTGACGTTGTTGACATGATATTATTATTTTATTATTATTATTAAAGGATATTTTTTCTGACTTAGAAACAAGGGCCTGTTGAAAATATCACGTTCATCATTGCAAAATATATATATTTGAGGTACAACAGGTCACTGTCTATGTCGAACATCGCAGTTATTCTGGTAGACTAGGTAGAACCGTTATGGTGGATGGAACAGTACGTCAGTTGCTAAAGAGTATTTGGAGGACAACATTTCCCCAAAAAATGAGGTCTCAAGCCAAATATCTTGGATTTCGTCGTGACCATAAGTCGTGTATAGACCAATGCAATAAGTATAGCGCAAAACGTTCGCGAATGTTGCAGAACGTGTCACAGTAGCGTCCTCAATTCTGCATGCGCTCTCAGTTTTGCGTCCGTTTCGAATGTTCCTGAGAAATCTGCTTGATTAACAAAAAAGGTTGCAACCGTTTAGAGGTTATTCGCGCTGAGCGGTATGCTTGTTGTATTCGTCTGTATCCTGTATCGGGCTTTAGATAAGCCTGTAACATGAATCTACGACAATAACTGCACGCAATCGAACTATTACGGGAACCCTGTAGAATTAACACTTTTATGTAAATTCGACCAAATAGGCACAAATTTGAATGATAGATACTTTGATTTTATATTCTGAAATTTCAATAATTGAGGTTATCATTAGATAATTATGAACTATGCTTGCAATGTCAAATATAAGTACCTACTTGGTAACAGTAATAAAAACACAACAATGTTTTGTTTGTGAGTTATATGAATGATGAAAATATATAAAAGAATAATTTTACTGTCAAAACATTAGTATTATTGAAATTCCTAACCTGGGATACCAGGGGCTCCTGTCTTTCCCGGTAGTCCACGTTGTAAGAGCCCAGGGGGACCAGGTGGGCCCCTCAATCCCAAAATTAGTTCTGCCGATCGCTCTAAGCGCAATATATAGAAGCATTAGTTCCAGCAATTATGATAATACTGCTAAGCTTACTGGTGGACATGTTAGCATATTGCATAAACAGTATCAGCGCTGATACCATTACAAAGTAAAATAATACCTATTTGGAAAATTTTAATTTCTTAATGTGAATAACAAAATATTAGATTGTGGTAAGAAAATAAAGATTGTCTGCTCCGAAAGTGAATAATTGAAGTATCCACGTATACAACATTAAAATGTCAATAGAAAGGCATTACAATTTAGTGCTACATATTGAGTGACATTATATCAATTCATGACTTCAGATAAAACTGTCTATTTTAAAAAGATTTATGGAAAAAAGTTTAATTTCATGTTAAATTAATCCTCAATACAAGCTGTCCCTGAATCCATCACGATATATGATAGAATTCTCCAAGTAGAATAATGGACTAATGTCATCATACACAAAATATGTAATGTTACATAAGAGCAGTCATAAACACAGAATCAATTTCAATGCACATGGAAAATCAGTCACTTAGTTGAAAGATATGTAACAGAAATATGAACACTGAGTTACGAAAGTGTAGAAGGATCACAAACATTGATATTATCATTCCACAATTCACATTTATAACTGTAAATTCTCAGTTATAACAAAAAAAAATGTCAACGCCTCACATGTATACTACGCATTTGGAACGATATATGTATATCAGAACGTCAAATTAAATCAAAAAGACTGAATTCAAATTCTAGAGACGCTGGTCATAACAATTATAACTACGAATTTGTCAATTTATAGTTGTATCTGTGAATTTACACTTATATACATCCGTCGTTGAAAGTGTGACTTCACAGTTGTAATTAGAGGAATATACAGTTTAACTGTAATTTCAAAAGTGTGAATTGTGACCAAATAATATTGACTTTTAAGACCTTTCTACGCTTTCGTACTGAGCTAACTAGTATATTTTTCCAAAAGTATTATTTTAGACTCAATAATGCATGCGCTAACATAATCTTGTATTAGTTCTTTGGTACAGACACAAATGATAATAGAGTTACAGATTCGATCTATTTTGATGCTGCACATTTTTTTCTGGCGCCATGTTTGTTTTTTTAGGTTTCCTAGTGGAAAATTTCAATCAGTTTTTGATAGATGTCACAAAAACATTGATGTCTTGTGATTATTTACCAGAAATTGTAATAATTAACCGAATAAAATAAAAACATTGTTAAGTTTGACAATAGAACTACAAAAACATGACAGATTAATTGATCAATTCGGTAACTCTTCATTATTCTGTGGCATAGATCTTTATACCTGGTGGACCCTGAACGCCTGGAGGACCTGGCCTACCAGGTCTGGACTGACCTGGAGGTCCCGGAGGTCCAACCAGAGTCGATGTCAACTCCGTGAGTTGATCTAGAGAAATTTGAAATGGAAACATAATAAATAATGATTGTATATAAATGTAGAAACTAGCGGATAAACTGAAGAGGGTATAGGTCAATAACGTTCGAAAACTTAATTTGAGCGGTGCATTTGGACTATATATTCATGCCGTATTCAATTTGATATCTGATCATTTACGTCACTGACATAGGTTTCATGAATCTTATCACACCTTGAAAAATGAGGTTCTCAAAATAACCTGCCGAAAGACGGACATGATGCCAGTAAGATCCTTACCTAAAAGGGCGATCCAATAAGTACTTAGCATACAAAAAAATATGAAAATTTTGAAAAAATGGCGATTTATTTCTAAACCTAGCCTTTGTTTAGGTCGATACCATTGACCCAGTGATGATCCAATTTTTTTAACACCTGAAATTTTTTTTCTGGCGATTTACTTTTTCAAGCTTGAAAAGAAAAAATGTCGAACGGGGTCAAATCTGGAGAATGGATGGGATAGCAGTTCGTAGCCCAATTCGACTAATTTGGCCGTGGCGGCGGCGGATGTGTGAACCGGTGCGTTGTCTTGGTGAAAGAACATTTTTTTCTTCGCCAAATGGGACCGGACCGTTTTTCTTGCAATTAGCATCGAGTAGGCCCAATGATTCGGCATAGTAGTATCCTTTGACCATTTTGCTCGTCTTCAGGTAGTCGATATAGATCACACCTTGTGAATCTCAGAAAACAGTGACCTTCACTGTTCAGACTGATTCTTGGTCTTTGGTGTGTATTAGTGAATCCGTGTTTCATCGACGGCCACGAAACGACACAGTAATTCCTTCGGATGGCGCTTAAACAGCGTCAAACACTGCTCTGGTCGCGCTTATTGTCCGGAGTGAGCAAACGTGACACGAATCGCGCCAACAGCTTTCTCATGCTCAAAATGTAATGCAGGATATGACCCACGAGGTCTTTTGGAGATGTCTACGTCTCAGCTATCTCGTGCACCTTCAATCGGCGGTCTGTCAGTGTGAGATCGTAAACATTTGTTACGTTACGTTGTACAATCACGTTGACATTTTTAACGGTTGCCATCGAAGGAGAAAAGTCAGCGTACACAGCATCTTTGCGTTCTTTTACTTCGTTGCGCGAGTTTCCTTCCAAAAGCCAGAATGGAATCACCGACCGATATTTCCCTTTTGTCATTTTTATCCGCAAACACGCTCACTTCCATACGTGGTCAGAACAAAACTACCAATCCGATTTGGTTGAAATTTTGACAGTAGCCGTTTACGGTAATGTAGTACACGATATTAAATGTCTGTTGCGATAGTGTCGCTATCAGGCAGCGAGGCTAAGTACTTATTAGACCGCCCTCGTAAAGTTGCATGAAATACTAGGTCATTGACGTGAGGAGTCCTGCTTTCTCGATAGTGCTCCTGATAGAAATGAGTTTCAACGAATGTTCTTTTCGACATTTTCATCTCAGAAGCCAACTCAAATTGTCGCCCCGTAAATATTTTGAAAATATTTTTTTGATGGTATATTCAGAGGATATTTTTCAGTGAATATTTTTCTAAAAAAAAAAAAAGGAATAGAAAAAAAAGCAAAAAACAGATTAGCTTGAATGCTCAACTCCCGATTATCTCATCACATGTAATATACACAGGACACAGGTTTTCAGTAGTATGATCAACAATGATAAAATTATTTTTTGGGATTTATTTATGAAAAAAAGTTTGATAAATATTCTGTCTCATTAATCAATATTATATATGAATTTTTGATAAATTCCAAATTCAGTGTGATCCAAAAAGTATTAATTAATAAAGTAAAGTGATTTAGCTCACCTCTCAAGACCGCTGCGCAAATATCTCTGACTTCTGATTCCGTGAAGCTTCTACCCTGTAAAACGAATAAAATACATATTTAGTTTATATAGGCATAAAAATTACATGTTCCACATTGTATTACGAAATAGAGGAAAAAATTCTGTCCTTTATAAGGCTTTGTGAGTGAATTCAAGAAACACTTTATTATTTATACAACACTTTTTATATATGAAATATCGGCCAATTCTATCACATATTTGTCAGTGAAATTGAGAATATTCATCATTGTATATGAGTAATTACACCAGTGTTTTTTTCAATTCGCATCCTTAGTGAAACATTTTCAGTGATGTATTTCATTGCGGATGATGAACTTCGCCCTTTATTTCAACTGTAAGTTGAATATACAAGTTTTGTTGTGTTTTCTGTTTCGGTTATATATTTTTTTTTTTTTTTCACCGTTGTGTGCGCCGGTCAGGCCCTATATCCCGAAGCCCCGACACATTCGGGAGGG
>WOGO01004098.1:0-13606 GCA_015342085.1 Leptinotarsa defecta | reverse complement strand
ACTCAAACGGACTGGAAGTAACATCATATTTCAAAAGAAAGTTAAAGACTTGCTATTAGAGAAATGCTACTATAGTTTCCAAGAATTTTTAGACGATAATTTCTGAAAAATAAAATATGAACTAGATCTGTATACGTTTTTATATATTTTAATTGTGTATGTGTTTATATGTATGTATAAATTTATTTCTTTTTGTTTTCTTTTTAGTGACGTCTTGTATAAATATCAACATTTTTAAATTTATACCTAGCATTAATTCTGATTATTGATTGACTTACCATATACACTATGTATCGTGAATGGTGAATAAAATATTATTATATTATTATTATTAATTCCATTTTATACATTGCGGAAAAAAATCAACATGAACGTTTATCACTTTTGTTACTTTTTGAAAAGAAAGACAGTAGTTTTCCATCACTTGTCGTCGAAAGGGTGCTACCAACTGTGGGTTTCGAAAATCTGGTTAGCCTTTTTCGAATATATTCACTTCAGTTCATTCCAATATGTTCAAAATTTGCTCCCTGGCAATAACATCAACTGATGTTATATTTCAGCAAAATAATGCTGATTTGGAAGTGGCTAGATGACAATTATCCAAACCAGTGAAAATACCTTGAAATTACCTGCTAGATTACCTGATACGATAGATTTCTGTGGAGATATGTGAAAACTGATGGAAATTTTACACAACGTCAGTCTATCCAAAGCCCATAGAAGGTGGCCCTGATGAAATTAACCCAGAACATTCGAACCCATTTATCCCAATAATTTAACCTGATACAATTCACATTATTTGGAGTATGCATCTACAATGTACGGTGTTATGTACGTCAAACTTGAATAATACATCCGATCATTCAACGGAAAATATTTTCAAACCAAAACAAAGAGCATTCGAGACTATGGCTAGACGGATCCGAAACAGAAATTAGTAATTCACTGAATCAGATAATCACGGCCGACAGTGATTTTTACACATCGACGGCATTGATAGCAAAACAAACGAAGATGATCTGATCCACCCTTGGCCGCTCTAGAGTGACCACACACTTAACTGTTAGTTCTCACCGGTAGTTCACACGCCTCGGATGGCCGGTGATCCGAACTACCCTCGACCCTGACCTACCCGAAGTGTGCCTTCACGTTAAAAGCCATCCAAGTGCTTCCATACGAAAAAATTATGTTCGTAGTATTCAACAGATCCGTTTGCATTGAAGATCGGCATAGATTGGTGAATTTTAATAACAATATGAAATCAAAAGATGTCAGTGAAGACTTTTTTCAAAGGAATGTTAACTGCTGCTGAAAACAAATCCTACAATATTTTACTCCAGTAAAATATCAAGTTCGAATAAATGTCGGAAAATGTAAGAGTTCCTGCATATCAATGAGATCTATCACTATCATAATATTATTTTTAGACTGACTCTCTTAGATAAATATATTTTTTTTAGAAATTGACCCATTTCTTAAATAAAATCATTTTTGAATGAGATGGAGTAATTTTTTATTTTTGTTTTCGCTTTTCGAATTTATTTTTGAAAATGTCGTTTCACGGTAACTAGTCGTACCTCTCCAGTGACATTTTGCCACTGACTGAAATCAGCCAAGAACACTAAGATGAAGTGAATAATGAAATGAAGAAAATATAATTGAAACCTTCTTTGTTTTTTGCCTCTTTTGTTTGTAACTAACGGTACTCCAGTTTTGTCCCATAAGAATGATTGATACATTAGCCCTTACATAACACCACCCTAGGTAATAACAGAGTTACTTAGCTAAATTGAGTACCTGAATTTTATTTACAATGTGTGACAATGTGGACACGCTAATTTGAAAACCGGTTAGTAAACTAGACCGATTTGATCATTTAACAGGTTGCACCGGTAATGTTCATGCTTATGAATTTCCAAGGATTCCAAATATCTGCATAGAATAAGTAAAATGCTATCAGATCTGGAGAACGACATGTTTTAATTCTATCTGACATTTTTTCATTTGATCATTTGATCCTGTAAATCCTGTAAAAATTGTTTCCAATGAGCACCTGAACTGGCATCATTTTACAGGGATTCTAGTCGAAAAGTAACAAAACTCGAATAATCGATTGAATTTGCTTTTTGGCCAGAAGTATGTGAGTTAACCTCATACCCAAGTATGATATCCAATTTGATATATCATTACTTATCGCATAAGCAACTTCTTCCTTTATTTGCATCATACGTCCAAGCTTACGAAACTGCTCTACCATTTCTTGGGATGCAAAAGGAAAACTTTGTTATGAATAGTTCATGTGTTTGTGTAATACCAGAATTGTTATTTTGTGCATTTCTGTTCAACGAAGCATTTTGTGATATGTTGTGAACGAAATTCAAACTACAATGTCACTGTGAATACTACTATGATTTAGGCAAGTCTGGCGATTTAAACTGTAGTGAGCGAAACGATTCATAGTGTTTTATTTCATATCATTGAAAAAAAAATGCAGAAATAATATTGTTTACTTACATACATGTTGTGATGGCAGGAATATTTTTTTTCTGTGACTAGGCATTTGTATGAGTGAAGTCAGCAGAAAAAGGGAGCAAAAAAGCGGTACATATACCCAATTGGAATGACTAGCTCTTGATTTGCGGAGGCAAGGGCGCAGGTCGGTTCTTGATTTCTTATAGAAATTCGATCATGAGTGCTGAAAAGGGTTGCCAAATTATTAGGTTAGGTTAGGTTAGGTAAGGGTTGCCAAATTAAAGCTCTCATTTAAACGACATCTACGTTCTAGAAATACAGTAACTCTTTTCAACATTTGTCAGTGTAGACCAAATTTGTTACACCAGCATGAAAGACACTTCCAGAATACCAATAAAAATGAATACGGTTTACTAGAGAGTTTTAATAGGGTTTTGACCCCAAACTTAAATGAACTGATCAACAAAAAATTCTAATTCAATGTTGAAAATGAATGGTCACTGTATGAAGAAATCAATGTGTCAATGATGGCCTCAATAGGAATAATAACAAAATACAGGGTCTCACCCTTGGGTTCAATGATCTGAACTTTACAACTTTCGATCGAAATTCGTTTACCAGAAATCATCAAGGCTGTTGTTTTACACTCCTCCGAATAGACTCTTCTGATTCTTGAGATACTGGTCTCGAGCAGTAGCCATCCCGGACCTATATTTCACGGTGCAGCAAGACACATCCAAAACGATCTTCTTGTGTCTAATTTATTCAATACATTCTTTTTTTATTATATTAGTAGATGGTTCTTATGGTTTGTATGGTCGTATGCTTTTTACGATTTTCCGATTCTCTATCATCCTAGGATTTTTATGGTTTCATGATCATAATTTTTCCTGGCAGAATAATACACAAAAAACTGTCGTGCAAAAAAATATCCTGATAACTCTACGATAAGTTACAAATCAACAAATTCGAAATATAGTTTATATAATCCATTTCATCAGTTAGGACTTCCATTGTCTTCAATGGAAGTCAGAACTGATGGAATACACCACGAAACATTGTCAACCACCTTCAAACAAAAGTTATTCTGACAGATGATTTTCACAAAAAATCATTTAAATCCCCAGAAAATACCCTTTCAAAACTTCATCTTTCAAACATACAGTATACGATGCAAATGAATGTAGTAAAGTCGATATTTAAAAAAAGCGTCTTTTGGAAAAAATTCAAAAACGCGTCAACCTTAATTTTTGACGGCCCATCTCATAATATATAAATAAAAGACGTTACGTCATCGGTGTTGACGTAACGACGTAATCGACATTTTTTTTAAGCAAACAAGGGTCATGTGGCACCTCATTCGAAACACTGGTGACGAAACGTCTCTCGTATATATATCATGAGATGAGCCGTCAAAAATTAAAGTTGAGATATTTTTTGATTTCTTCCAAAAGACACCTATTTTTGAATATTGAATTTATTTCACTCATTTGCATCGCACTGTAGAATCCGTATCGGTTCAAAGTTCAAGCTCTCTGACCTATTATAATAGACATATACACAAAACCCACCGATTCTAAGTATGATATTACTGAAAGTAGATATATATCTCCTTGTACCTCACTTCCCACTATAGGCACTACATATGAAAATAAAGTATATGACTGAACAACAGAAGGAGAGAACTATTTGGCGTATAATAATAATATAAATAATAAAAATATTTATTTGACTAACATAATACAATATGTTTGTAGCAAGTCATGTTTGGCTTTACATTTAAAATTTGAACAACATGTTGTGGGTTGAAAGTTACTCAACATTTACAAGTTAAAATTTACACAACAATTACAAGTAAAAATTTACACAACATTTACAAGTTAAAATTTACACAGCAATCACATATGTAAAAACTTTGAAAATCAAAAAGAAGTAGTGACTTGTATGTTACCACAAAAATGTGTTCGGAAGTCATCGACAGAATAGAAGCAATGCCTCAACAAATAATTTTTGAATTTTCTCTTGTATGTGTTCAGACTGAGTTTTTGAAACCTTTGGGCAAAATATTTCACAGAGAGTAATCTATGGAATTTTTTTGCGATAGGTTAAGACGAAATCGATTTATTCTAATGTGGTGAGCCTTTCGTGTGTTATGTTCGTGGATATGATATTATTTCTCCAAGGATGGTTTCTTCTTATGGATTGCAATCAAAACGTAATAAAGAAATGAAATTGGTAAAGCTATATTTGTATACCTAACCGTAACAATAATGAAAATAATGAAAATAAACGATATGGACTTTGAATAGGTGTCATCATTCTGAATATGACTCATTTGGAGTACCACTGCAGACTGCTCAGTAGATTCCCAGATCTGTGAAAATATAAAATAGAAATGTAAATAATTGATATGTAAAATCTACAAGCTAATATTAGCAGAAAGGTTTCTTTATGTTCAAAATGTGTCACAAACAATTTGAAATTAACAGTGACAAAATGAAATGTTACATTTCAAATGAAACTAAATATGTCTATATCGATCGTAAAGTCATATTCGAATTGTATTAAATGTGTTTGCAGATATTTGCCAGTTTCGTGTCTATTAGATTCAGCTAACACGACAAATGCTTGACCATCAAAAATCAGTTTCAATTCAATTTCATCAAGCAGCTTGCTTTTTTTTCTTACTGAGTCAAGAAGACAGAGTAGCCTCATTTTCACTTTTTGGAAATGGAAATTTTTATATGACTAAGTCATCAGACCACTCGATGTGAGTATTTATACAACTTAATTCGGTTCCATAACTCTAATTATCTTTCCAAAAATATTAGCATTATTGGAAAGGATTGACGAAGTTTGATGAAACTTGTGTTCACATCTACCTTATTATCGGATTTAGTAGCAATGGTTCCAAGAAATCATCTTTTCAGACGCCATCTGAATGTGGTTAATATATTCGAAACATTGTATGTAAATATATTTACAATGTACTGAAAAATCC
Source organism: Leptinotarsa defecta (assembly GCA_015342085.1). Classification (NCBI taxonomy): domain Eukaryota; kingdom Metazoa; phylum Arthropoda; class Insecta; order Coleoptera; family Chrysomelidae; genus Leptinotarsa; species Leptinotarsa defecta. The sequence goes on along the minus strand of WOGO01004098.1, from coordinate 8,133 downwards.
CGAAATTGAATACTTAGTATGCAGAGTGTTGCATTTGAAACAATAAATGTGGTATTGCCAGTATCACAAGTTGAATGTTTATTAGTTCTTCAAATCAAATAGTAGATTGAAAAGTTAATAATAATCGGAAAAAATAAAAAATAATGATCTTTACAAAATCATTTTCAGTTGATTATTTTCGAAATACGAAGAACTGAAGTTGTTCTAGTTGAGGATATACCAGATTTTACTAATGCTTCATTCATTTCGACTTTGTTGCCTTCTTGCCTCTTTGATAAATGAAATAATTTCCGTTTTAAACCCTTGTATAAATTCTGAATCACCTCAATTCATACATCGCAAACAATCAAAAAATCATTCAAGAGAAAGGATATACCTAGATATTTCATAAAGAGAATTCCAGGCTATCTCAATAACCCGCAGCACGAAATGCCCACACATTGTTTTCCCCGTTAGGGAATTTAAAAAACTGAATGCACTTGCCTTTTGCAGAAATCCGGAGCACCGGAACAAGGAGTACAAGGACGTATTCAGAAGTGTCATGTAAAGTGGACGCTGATAAAAGTTGTGTCTCTGACAGATATAATATGGTTTAGAATCAGCGAACGGACGTGAGATCGTTCCAAAGATGACCTCTGACTCGACACACATGCACCAACATTCCTCGTATATCATACTTGCATATTTGCCATAACTTAACTGAATCAGATCATCAGAAGGAGTAAATATAAGGAATTATAATAATTCTGAAGAAAATTTGGTTGAGTAACAGTTTTTTTGCCGACGTTTCGAATTCAATTGAATTCTTCTTTAGGGCTCTGTAACAATAAATTTTCATAAACATACCTCCCACAAAACTCACGATTATTATCGTTTCAATTTTATCAAAAATAATAAGTTCCAAATTAAATTACTTATCGAAAAGTACTTTCTTCATGTTGATAATAATAAAAATAATAAACTTTATTTCATCAATATACAAAATTCACAATGGAATTAATATTAATATAAGTTCATTGTCGAATAAAGAGGGAGAATCCCCGTTAAAGGTAGAACCTTGTACATGGGCGTGACGGGTTTATTATATTCGTTAATCGAGTTGGTTTATTTTATAAGAAAATACATAGCAATATGAAAATAGTTTTCATACGTAATTGAAAATTTCGCTGATCAAAATTATGCAGTCAAATAAAAATTATATATAGATTCTGATGTCAGTGTGTTCAACCAATAAATATGTGGAACCCATAAAAACTTCTACAGTTGCGCATGGGTAACAAATATTTTAGGCATACTTTAAGCATTTGATTTCTTGTTATTTATGACATTTGGTAATAAATTGAGGTGTTACAATAAAATTATGATCATTGAAGTTTGTAGGGTACTATGAAAAATCACATTTCTAATGATAATGTACTTACCCATCATTAGATGGGTAAGTACATGTTTTACCGTAACTAATTTTCAAAATTTTTTTTAAATACTTCAACTTTGTTTAAATGACAAGAAGCAATACCACTCTATCCTAGAATTGCATATTGTAGGCGCGATTGTACCAGAGCGTAATAAACTAATTTCAGCTGGGATATACATTTGAAATTATTTAGTAGTGTCCTGAGTACGTTTGTCAGGGAGTTGGCATGGTAATTCCATTTCAAGTGTAAATCTATGATGACACCAAGATATTTGATATTGTTAATTTTTTATTGCTTTTATTTCACTTTCGCTTTTTCGAACTTTAATTTCATCATAACATGGAAAATTTTTTTGTAAAAACAAAAGGGTATGAAGACAGTTTTATCGAAATTTATTACAAGCAATTTGTGTCACATTATATCATCCTAAGTTCGATTTCGGTTGTACTTTTGAGGTCAGTCCAATTATGCGCAGTATACAGTATGACAGTATCATCAGCATAACTGAAAAGTTTGCCTTGAATTTGAATATTCAGTATGTCATTTATATACACTGAAAACAATATAGGACCTAATATAGTACCTTGTGGAACCCCATAATTAACATATGCTTGATTACTTATTACCCCATTCACATTAGTAACGTGCGTTCTACCTTGAAGATATGTTCGAAATAGAATTGAGGTCTTGCCACGTATATCTAAGTATTCCAGTGCATCCAACAATTGTTTGTGATTAATAGTATCGAAGGCCTTTGCAAATTCTAGGAATACACAAAGTGCTGCTTTTCCTTCATCTACTGCTTTGTGAAAATTTTCAGTAAGCTGCTCTATAGCATCAGTAGAACTTTTGTTCGGTCTAAAACCAAATTGTTTATTTGATATTGAATTATATTCATCAAAATATTTTGTTAGTCGTTGCTTTAAACTTTTTTCCACAATTTTGGTAACATTAGTTATTAATGATATTGGTCTGTAATGTACCATTTTCGTCATGTCTTCTTTTTTAAATAGTGGCGTTATAACTGCTAGTTCAAATGCTGTAGGGAATACACCTTTTCGATATACATATACTATTTATTAAAGATGTCAATGGCTTTGATATCTCTGTCACAATTTTTTGGAGAGTTTCAGCTGTAATTGAGTCAACACCGGGAGTTTTTTTGGATTTCAAGGACATTACAATATCTATTAATTCTTCCTCAATAACTTCTAGAGGAGAAGAGGGAGTACATATGTTTTCCGCAAGAATCTGGCCTACTTTTGCAAAATATTCATTTAATTCAGTACATATTGCATTTCGATCATTTATTCGCATGCCATTTTCAGTGATTATTTCTTTAATTTGTTGTTTACTTTTTTGGGTTTTATTTATTTGCTTTATGATCTTCCACAAATTTTTTTGATTATTATTATTCTCTGAGATTTGTTTCTGAAAGTAGTCTTTTTTAGTTTTTGTTATTAGTTTGTTGACAATGTTTCGGTATCTTAAATATTATTTTTTTTTGAACTGTTGTCCGGGTTTCTAATGTGTCTTTTATACAAATCATTTTTTTGCTAATGGAAGTGATCAATACTGTAATATTATGTTAAAAACCATCAGAAACGAAGAAACTACTTTTCGGCGAGTGATTGAATTTCTTGTAAAATTGAAACAATAATAACCGTATAAGTTTTTTGGGAGGTATATTTATGAAAATTCATTGTTACAGAGCCCTGACGAAGAATTTGTTTGAAGGTGGTTGACAATGTTTCGTGGTACATAGTGATTATATTAGGCAAAAAAAACTGAAATTACAATGAAATGAAATACAAGAAACATCAAAAAATAAATAAAAAAATTGAACTATTAACACGAGATGAAGATAAAAAAAATTATTAACATAAAATGAAAATTGAAAGATTCCAAATCAAGTCATTTCACGACGTTTCGATTGTTAGTATCCACAATCGTCACCAGATATATTTTGTCTTTTGTGAAGATTTTTGGCCTTGAAAATTCTGCTAATCTTCAAGAAAGCTTCACTTCCTATTGAAATCGATTAGATTCAATATAATCAACGCCACATGCCATTGTATTGTTGAGAACTCCGTCATACTTGTTCCTTATTACTGGTATATAAAACACAATTTTCGTAATTCAGTCTTTGGCGGCATTCCGTTAGTTTTCTGATTAATATTAGTTACGATTTAGTCGAATGCTCTCCATAAGTAGATATACCGTTAAAATTAGTAATGAACCAAAAGGGCGAACCTCTATCATTACTGAATAATTATGTGTTAAATATTCGTCAAGAATATTTAAAACACGCGATGTTCTAACCACGTCCATCACTTCAGCAAAGCATACTGGTCAAAAATTAATCCATAGCCTGTTTGTCCTTTTCAAAAAACTACAGAAAAGACTCTGACAGACATGTTCTTGATTCAAAAGTAATATAAATGATATTGACCAACAAAGTTGACACGCAACGCATTTCAAAGTTCAAAAATAAAAATTGGGTTCATTGAAAAGGTAGGAGAAAATAGTTTTCTAGAAGATTCTTGAAGGTTCAGTTCATATGTTCCTCTTGTGCACTGCGGACTTCCAATGACCTCTTGATTTCACCGACATAGGATTTGCCGCACTCACAGGGTATCCGGTGAATGTATTTATTGGAATTGCAGTTTGCATTTGGTGGACTGATTTCCGTGAGGCTGCTACAGATGCTGTTACTCTGAAGCAGGTTTTAATGTAGTAGTTGGACCCAATGCTCCTTTCCGACAATCCTCTGACATAGGGAAAGGGCAATCACTCATGACTGCTTTATATTAATCATTCCGTTGTAGATATTTTCTTATGATGCCTAATTCCTTTTTGAGACCTTTCTTCAAGACCTTTCCTGGAATACATAAATACATACACTTTTCCCAAAATAGAACCGCGTCTCCTGACGCGGACGCAATATTGGTATTGCCATCAAAGTATTTCCTAGTTCAACTCATTGTATTATTTTATTACTGTTATTCTGTTGTGATAACTAATTTTCACCTGTTTTCACCTGTAATCATCACATAAAAGAGTAAGCAACTGGTTGTTTGGAATAGGAACTTTGTCGCTGTTCAAACATCTCAATCCACATTTTTCGATTTTCAAAGTTCTAGAGGCATCTAAAAATATATCATACTGAACCGGTTTCAACAATTTATAGCATTCTTCACTTATCCTGTGGCCATTTTCAAGGACATCTTGGGGGACACTAGACTTCTCTGCTCTCTGAAGCCGAATGTTTGAGAAACATGTGCCTTGTAACCAGTTATTATATCAGCTCAGTTTGGCCAAGATACTTTTTATCACAATCCGAATAATTCCGTACATAATAAACTTGTTTTAGTTCCGAAAACAAACTCGAAACTCGAATTCCACCAAACAGATAAGAACTTTTGTGAGAACTTTTCCACTACACGAACAGTAATTCTTCAACTGTCCATTATATTTTTCGCACAAGTTCCACGAAGGAAACTTTATTTTAACAATACAACATATCAATAGAAATGGCATTCCTAGTGCCGATAATATAAATTTATAGGCATCACAAGATAACACTCAACTCAGTACACCTCGAACTTCACTGTTTAAGAACTCTTTCATCTGGAGAACTGCGTTTATGTGGAATGAACTTTCTGAGAATGTTTTTCCAAATGGATTCAATCTACAGCGATTCAAATCCAATGTGAATCGTTACTCTCGTACAGGCACCGCTCTTAGAGCGCCTTAAGGATTTTCCTGTAGGGAAGAGGTGGCACGAAAGGGATATTTTTGTTGTGGAGCCTCTAATGGCTAGAGTCTAATAAATAAGTGACATATTATTTTTGAACAGGTTAGAGTTGAATGGGAAGCCTCCATTAGTTTACTATTGAAATAAAATACAGTAATTATGTATTCATTCTTGGTTCTAAGTCATTTATTTTTGCAGTCTTCAAAAATGTGTGTTTTGTCCCTTTCATAAATAGCCCGTATTGAAATGGACGTGATTATTTATGAAAGTGTCAGTAGATGATACCTATCTAAAAAAATTAGGTTAAATCTTCTATCTTAAAAATAATCTTAACAAACAATATTGTTTTTGAGGTTTGGTGTGGGTATTATCTAAAAAGTAATCAACATAAAAAATAATAGATTCTTAGTGATAAAGTGACAAAAAAAAATTGAAAATTCCCTTAATGCCACATGTTTCGTGTGCCCCTTTTAATGTCTATTTTACATTGATACCAGTCTTCAGTACTTTCTGAATATTTTTTTACAGACATTACACTGGTTATCATCTCCTGTATTATCATTTGTCAGGCTGAGCGTACTTAATCTTGAAAATTTGTTTAACATATTTTAAGTTCTGTTTGTCAGCTTTCGGCGGTTTTTTTAAATATCCAACATATTTTCTAAAAGCATTCTATCTTTTCTGAGAGTTTCAGTTATAATTATGGTTTTACTTTAACGTTGCACTCCAATAGATTTTCGAGGTGGAGCTTTAGGATATTGTCTAATGGCTTCTGGTATTGCTGGAGGATTGGAAGAATTTGAAGATTTAGCATTTGACTATCCAGTATTGGAACGTTCAGCTTGTAATGTATTCAAATCAGAGGGTCCAGGCTGTGGCTCCTCTGTAAAAAAGACTTCCGAATGTTGCTCATTCTCAAAACAGAATGCAGTTTGTGTATCATCTAAAATGGAAGGTGAAACTATTCTTTCATTGGAATCTAAATAAGGCTCTATAGGATAAAGTACGTGCTGAAGTTCTTCTTCATTTGAAAAATTTTCGTCGAAACCAGAAAGGTTTGGAAAAGGTTGGGGTCAGTCTGTCACAAAAGCGGGAAAAAAATCTTCATCAGTAAAAATATTTGTATTGATGGGCCATATTCCTGTATTTTTAAAACCTGATGTGATATTATTCATGCTAAAAGCAGTAAAGAAAGCGTCTTTAGCAAATTGAGCGACATTGTAAATCGTGACTGTTTTTCCAGGATTTGATGTCATCCAATCGTTTATGCTAGCTCTATATCGAGCTTTGGAAGGTCCAAATACGGTCAGGTGTAAGGGTTGTAGACGGTGACTTCAATGAGGTGGGAATGTTAACATTATTAAGTCATTAGCTCGGGTATAAAGCACCACGTTATTGGTTGTGCGTGTTATGATTGTCAAGGACTATTAAAGCAGGCGATTCAGCTGTGGGCTTCACGAAACCAACAAAATGTTTTGAAGCTTTTAGAAAACAATCCTCAGTTATCCACCCAGATGAATTTGCAAGTCCTAAGGCACCAGTAGGACCACTTTCGAGCACCGAACACCGGAGGAATACTTTCACCAGAAGCATTTGCAAATGCCAGCATAGTTAGAAGTGAACCACGTTCTGTTGAACAAATTTGACCAACTCTCCTAGCACCTGCTTGCGCAACTATTTTTGGTGTATTAGTGACAGTAGTGCAGCCAGTTTCATTCAAATTCTATATCATATTAGCAGGAAATTCATACTTCAAATAATATTTCTCTAAGTTGCTGAAAAATGTTCGTACATTGTGTCTATTGAAACTTGTAGTTCTAGCTAGAGAAGAAGTATTCTCAGGTTTTCTTACGCTCAGCGAGTCATTCCTTTTTAGAAAACCCTTCAACCAATCTAGACCACCCATATTATTTGCGTTCCACCATGATGGTTTACTGAGTTCTAGACGAACAACATACTGATATGCTACTTCTCTTATTTGTTTCGTTGTCAAGCCATGGCACGTTTTTGCATAGGTCTTCAAGTAATCTGCCAGGGAACTTTCTTGGTCTGTAGTGAAAACTCTCTTATTACCAATGTTCCGTGTATAAACAAAAGACGTACATTCATACGTCATTAATATGTGTAAATGTGATTTACTCACATTATATACCTAGGCAGCTGATCTCACGAAAAATATGTTGTTTAAGGCTTAATTCACTGCCTCTTCAAGTTTCTTGGCATCAACACGAGTTGTCTTTATAGGTGGCATTTTATCTGCAATGATTAAAAATTGATCACAGTGAGATAACCAGTCATGAAAGGGACAGTTATGAAAGGGACGTCCCGTTCATAACCGTTTGTTGTGTCCCTTTCATAAATAGTATACACAAATCAAAAACATAGCCACAAAATCTACAATTATAAATAAAAGTTAACTGACCTTTCATTTTAATATTCGTATATGACTAGGAGATACTAATACAATGGAAAATAATAAATAATCAATTCACATCACTTGAAAAATCGTTTCACAAAAATAACTAAATAAATATAGTTTAAAAAAACTAAAAAACACGCTTTGGAGAACATCGAACTGAAAAGTAAAAAATATTTTTTTTAAATAAGCTTTAAACAATAACGAACGGAAAATACTAGTATTATTGTAAAAAAAGCGACGTGCGCTTGATATTAAAAATATGGCACAAAGCACCCACGCTTTTTTCACAATAAAACTAGTATTTTTCGTTCTTTATTGTTTTAAGCTCATTTAAAAAAATGTTTTCAACTTTTTAGTTCGATGTTTTTCAAAAGCGTGTTTTTTAGTTTTTTTAAACTATATTAATTTTTCACTTTTTAGTCCGATTTATGTCACTAGTATTATGAATCTTTAACAGACGGCGCACGAAGACGGCGTAAAATTCCTCTCAAACAACATAATAAAGTTTGAGCATTGGTTTGAGGTCTTAAATTCTATAGTAA
>WOGO01004097.1:0-13607 GCA_015342085.1 Leptinotarsa defecta | reverse complement strand
TGTTTCTTCACTATCCCACACAACACGATGTAGTAAGTATCCACCGTCAATGATGTATGTCGTATTAGTATTGTTAATTTCAATACCTATTGGAAACAATCGTAAATGGCGCGAAAAACCAATTTTTTTCGAGATTTTTGAACTTTGACCTCGAATTTTTTTTCCAGGCATCGCAATCATTTGGAATTCTGAAATGTTATTCTCAACTATGTTTTGAACAATTACAAGCATTTGCAGCTTGTTGTAAATGTATGTACCTTTACTCTTATTTTTTAGTCTAATTTGACCGGACTATGATGTTTTGTTTTGTCAAAATATCTCGACGCGAGATATGAGATTAACCCAACTTTGTAGTTTGTACACATGCCGATAAATGAAACAAGAATCGTTTCCAACTGGAAATATGTGTGCGCTTAGGGCCTCTGTGAATGGAATGCTGAAGTATGTTAATCGCTTTATTTTATCTGAAAATACAAAGCCCACAGAAGCTCTGAGGTGGCAATTTCGTGTCACCTGAAATTTTTTGTACTTGCCCTGACCACCAGAGGGCTATAGCAGTACGATATCAGTATTTAATGTAATTACCAACAGAACTGGGTGCAGTCGCTGACAAACCAGTCTGCTTTTTAATATAGTTAAATTTTGGCGAACTTCTCTGCTTTGATATTATCCGGCTGACTGGTCTGGTTGTCAACGACTACTAGCTACCCAATTTTGTAGATACTGACAACTGACATTGAATACTGACATCTCCCTCTGGTGATCAAGATGTGTACTAAAATTTTTAGATGACACGAAAATGCCTCTTCTGAGCTTCTATCTTCTATGGCATTGTCTAAGAATCCTAAGACAATGCATCTGACGCCTTTCTTGAGAATATGCCTTTGATTTTTATCAAAGTTGACAAGACTTTTGTCTTGTCAACTTTCATATGTAATATTGCAAATCTGTGTAATTGATGACTTGTTTATTTTGTGGATATTCGTGATTATATTAATGAAATGAATGAAAACATTTTTGTCTCATTTCTACTAGTTATTTAATTTTTATGACGCGAACCCCGTGGTAAAAATGAAATAACTAGTGGAAAGTAGACGAAAGTGTTTTCATTCATTTCACTAAAGTGATATTGCAAAGATGTCGGCGGCAAAGTGTTTTTAGGTAGATATTTCTTGTTTCTTCCAGATCTGCAGTATTTAATTGTAAGCCTAATTTTTCTGGTATTTGTGAAATCATTAGATAATGCATGTGTTTTAACTTCTAGCAATTATATTTAATATGGATTATATGAATTGGATAGCCTTGTTGACTTAAAAACTGTTGTTTTCAAACAGAAAGGTTTGAAAGTGAAAATTAAATTCTACTAGTGTCATCTATTAGTGAGTTGCTGAACGGAACATATATATTTGAAATAAAAGGAGCTATTGAACGCGTCTACGGTAGTAAATAAAACAGTTACTTTCAATGGTTTTAACTGTTTGAGGCTGGTAGACGCAACCGAAAAGTACAAGGGAGAATCAATATCCAGTGTAATATTTTCGGCCTTAACTATGAATTCGTCAAATATTGACTCATTAACATTAAAATAAAATGACACTTTAATCAAGAGAAATAATTCTCAAGAATTGATAGAAATAGAATTTGAATTTGCATTTTTTTTTCTTTTCAGGCATTGATCATTATCCTAAGGAAACTGCAAGTTATTTCGAATCTGAAAAAAAGTTATTAACTGAAACCATAATTCAGTATAATTATTTTTATGACTAAAAACAAGCATGTATTATATAGTTTAGGTTAACGGACTTTATACCTTAAGTCAGACAAATTGTGTTTCAGTATGAAAAGTAAATTATTCTTAACATGAACAGATGGAGTTGAGTGTTGACTTTCTGTGGTTGGTCAAGTTTCGAGGTATACACGAGTTCTTGAATTCATCGGTGAGCTCATACAACTACCCAAATCCAAATCGTTTTCTATTGTTTGACGGATCATGCAACACCTATCACCTTCTCTGAAATCTCCGATCTATTCCACTGGAGCCAGTGGATTAATAGTGGATGAATTTGGTTTGATGATTGATAGTTGACTGAAATCTCAGGAAAATTTATCGAGCGTATCTCCGAAAATAATCAATAAAACGGGTACTCACCAGATTTTTTTGACAGTAGTTACATGAAATACTATAAATTAGTGGTTACTTACGGAATACAAGAATGAGCAACGGCTCAATATTTGGGTCAAGGTGACTTGGATGACTTTTTGTCAACCGTGATCAGATTGTCTCCACTTGTCAGGAATATGACAGAGGTGATTAGTTTTGGAAATCATAAGAGAAAGTATTTTGACTACTTCCAAGTCATATACTAATCCAATACAAAATAGAAATCAATTGGAAGTGGAAATGGTTTGGAAGTGAATATAGTTACAATCCACATTACAACAAATGAACAAATTGTGGCTATTCTGTTGAAATCTCATCTAATATGTCTACAGTATCACTAGGCGTGTTTTGTTAGCACTAATTTTATTCGAAATCAGGTTATTCTCACCAGAAGTTATTCACTTTCTGACAAAATACAACTATTGATGGATTGCTGTCGAACTTGAGATTTCGTCTTACACCACAGAATACATACAACTCCAATATATTTTATCAAAAACCAATAAATTTTTTCAAATCACTTGAGAAAGCTATTGTGCTAGCGAAACATGTAATATATTTTTCAAATAACGTTTGTGGAGATCAAATCTTGAGGTGTAGTTTTTGAAATTAATATGGATCTTCATCAAGTAACGGCCGAATCAATCAGAAAAAAAACCAATATAATCTGTGCTTATATGTCAAATGTCAATTAATTTTGAATTCACTGTTTTGATTGTGTGACGGTTGCGTTTAAAATTTGTGTCTTCTTATTTTTGGTAGAAATTAATATATTACTACCAAAATATATCATGTATGAGTCAAAAGAAAACTCAAATTCAACCGTATCAGAAGACCCATGTCTGGTTATGAGTCTTAAAGGACACAAAAAGTCGATAACAGATGTGTGTTTCAACCCAGGCACCAAACAATTTGCAAGTAGCAGTGAAGATAATTGTTTAATGATATGGAATATGGACCAGAATATTCGAAGTTATAATTTCTCAGGTCACAATGACATTGTCACCAGTGTAGAATTTTCTTCAGATGGAAAATTACTAGCATCCAGTTCCAAGGATCAAAATGTTCGGTTTTGGGTACCAACAATTAGAGGTGAAACATGTGTGTTCAAAGCACATACTTCAGCTGTTAACTGCGTTAGTTTCTCTCCTGATAACAAAAAAATAATAACTGGATCCAATGACAAATCTGTGAAAGTATGGGATGTATCAAAGAGGCAGTTTATTTCTAGTCTTGTAGGACATAATAATTGGGTGAGATGTGCTAAATACTCCCCTGAGGGAAACTTTGTTGTGTCTGGCGCTGATGATCGCACTATTCGAGTTTGGGATCCAAAAACTTCTCAGTGCGAACATGTATTTGTAAGCCAAAGTAGTAGTCCAACATATCTGTCAATTCACACTAACAACAACACAGTGGCAGTTGCTATGGACTCGGGTTCCGTTAGAGTATATGATTTACGAAATAAAAAACTTCAGCAGCATTATACTCTTCATGAGGGTTCTACCACTTGTGTGTCTTGGCATCCAACTGCAAACTTTTTCTCAAGTTGCGGAAAAGATGGTAAGATTCGTATTGTGGATGTAATGGAAGGAAGACCATTGTACACCCTAGGCGGACACGAAGGAATTGTAACTAGTTGCAAGTTCAGTTCTGATGGAAAATATTTTGCTTCTGGAGGAAGTGACAGATTTATTATGTTGTGGAAAACAAATTTCATAAACGAGGACTAGCTCATTTATAGTATTAAGTGATTGTGAATCTACAGCATGGTAAACAATTAACAAGTAAAGTTACTTTATGATGGTTGTGAAAGTAGAAGTAGATTTGATAGAACCAGCTTTGTAAATGATTCAGACATTATCAGTGACTTTCCTAATTTTTATAAATCATTGAAGTTATGTAGACTTACCTCTTTGAGGGAGAAATTTCAGTTGATCTTCAAATTCCTCTTTGAAGAATTTTTTTACTGCACTCCTGTTAACCACTTTGTACTTTTACATTTATTTCCAAGCAAAAATTTTAAGCTAATTCTGCACTCTATTAACAAATTTTTTGTTATTCATCTAACAAGAGAGCTTAACGTTAAGCTAGCAGAACCCAACCAATTGAACCTGACTACGCCATAATTTTAGGAATGTCCCCCAATCATCGATTTTCTAAGGTAATAACAAAAATTATAACTTCTCATTTTTTTTTAAGATGTACAAATATTAATTTATGAAGGATTGTATAGAATAGAAGGGCCACACCATTTGTTTAATTTTTCTGTCCTTTAACTCGAGATTATGTTTTTTAAGATTTAACTCACAACATAAAAATCAAAATTATACTTTTTCGACTTTCATCTAGGAAATTCAAACCTTAATCTTGAAATTATATTTTAGTTCTAATTCAGAAATTCTGACTTGAATCTAAGAATTATATAATTCCGATTTTATCAAACTTCCAATAATATGAGACCAATAGGAAATATGAACTTGATCTCGGTCAGATTTAGAGGTAAGTTTAGGTTATATAAGGTTTAAACTCGGATCTTCAATAAATTCAAACTCTGAATTGAGTGATATTTTTGAGAGAAATCACGGCCCTATTACGCCATTATTCTTCTTACACATACTTCTCTCAATAAAATTGGTGATGGGCCTAAAATGAATCAAGTACTTATCCAGTGGTTTCCACGAGCTGTTTTTATTGATATATCGTTGTTGATCAGAAAATTAAACATCAAGACATCAAATGCATTTTAATTTTAATTATATTGTGATATTTTTCTGAATGTTCATAGGTCAAACACGAGTGGCGATGGTGTTCAGGGAACTTTAATGAAATTCAAGATCAAATGGAGATATCCAACAATATACCAACCTCCAGCCCCAATGTTCAGTAAAAAAAACTTGAAATACCACACACCATGATAATTGCCATTATCTAACAAACTGAACGTTAACAAAGGCTTTGGAGGACGAGAGGTTAAGACCACAGTTTAACATTTAAACACCTATGTGAATACCTAGAGGTAGATGTTTGATTTTGGCTTGTTTTAGGTTTTGGTATTTAAATTGGGTGTTAATAACTTGCCTGTGAGCCGTTACGATAACAAATTTCCAAATAAACATATCCTTGCCAAATGGCTTATTGGATGCAAAAAACATTTTATTCCAAAATATCACGAGTTGGTAAGGGAATTTATCAGAGAAGAAACGAATTCAATTAACAAATTATGAAAAATATTTTCAGTAAAAATAGAAATATTTTTAAAAATTTGACAGAGAATGAAATGGAATTTAAAAAATATAGAAACACTAATATGTAGAGAAACGTTCTGTCCTTAAATAAAAAGGAATATTTTGTTAGTCGGGGAAGCTATGGATTATGTAGGCGACCCCTCCTGATATAGAAGGCCCAGACACTCTGTTGAATGAGGCTCTCATGCCCTCCCTTAGAAGATGAACAATATCTTCATCCAAACACCTCAGCCAGTTAGGGGTTCACCGTGAAGGGCTGTAACGATGTCTGAGGACTTTTATGCCGTCACCAAATAATCGGTCTTGACCCGCTCGTTCTTCTGACGACCATCAGTCCTAAGGGTAAGGGAGCTGGGCTCCAACCTGCTTGAAATGAAGATGACTTTCCAGGAATAATTTAATATATCGAATAAAAAGTTTCAAAACTTCATCCCAACGTTCCGGATTCAAAAAATTTATTTATACTAATATGTAAAGAGAACATATTATTCTAGCCTGAAATGAAAAGAAGTAGTTTAATGGATTGAAAGATAAGTTTCGAACCCACGAGTGTTTCATCTGAATATTTCAAATTCACACATTTTTCATTTCAAGGATTATTAAAAATTGTAACACCTATAACACTCACGACCATTTCTGTTAAGATCATAAAAAATAAGATGTGACGAGGCTGCAGTACCTGTCACATTACCGCTCAATAACTTCCGCCCTAGTATCGCTGGTTTAAGATCTCCCTTCTTCAAAAGATTTCTGAGCTCCTCGTCGCCTAATTCAAATAAATTTCTTTTATCCATATAAATAACAAACGTACCACGAGAATTGCAAATGTTTTTGGTAATTATTCTGCATTCTAGGTGAAGACATATCCAACAATTAAATATCATGAAAAAGTTTTGCCGTGCGTTACAAATGGTGTGACTAACTTTGCTTTACCTATATTTAGATATATTTTTCTTAACTTTTCAAATATTTTATTTCATTGATTTTTAGACTTCAAATTCTGAATATTTCAAACTCGGATTAATGTGATTTGTGAATGAAGTCGAGTTAGGCTGGGTTGAAATAAAGAAAAAGTCTGAATTTTGAGTTGGAATTTTCGAAATGAATTACAGAAAGTGAAATCATGATTTTTTTTCTCTTTCGAACGTCGGGAGTGTGATTCCAACTGACACGAGAGATTCTTATTAAAACCTTTTTTCCAAGCTCATACCACAGAATCCTTACAGAAGAGACATTGAAGGGACCTACATTTTAGTGGTAAATTCAAATTACTTGAAAATTTTTTTAAATGTTCATTAAATTAAGAAATTACAAATTTGTCGGATTAAAAATAAATTGCGAGTAGGTTGTCGAAAAAATCTTGACTATAATATGATCAAACGAAATCTCCAAAAAATTACTTCTTTAAACGTTACACTCATTCAATCAATCAACAACTTCAAAGTACATGAAGTCCGTAGAGTACATAATCATTGGGTTGGCTATTATTTTCCTGGCGTAACTATTGGGTTGACAGGTGTATTTTATTAGTTATTTATTCTAATATTTACATCTATCTTTTTATTATTTACATCTATCTTTTTAATAAATCAATCTAATATCAAAATAAGCGTTGTTTCATTGCTAAAACAATGATATGGGTTTATCCCTATAAAATGTTACTTCTATGGTTTGTGTGTGAACAAATTTTTCATAAACAGTGGTTTACAGACCTTCATGAAAACAGGTCACTGTATGATTAAAACACATACATTTTACATACGGGTGAGCACTTACACAATATTGTGAAACCCTAAACCATATTTTTCTTGAATGTCCGATTACTCCAGAAAATAATATATACATAATCAATTCTTACAGAAAGTTATAACAGCTCCTCTGAATATGTCTACAGTCCTGGGAAGTTTAAATGTTAGCATAATAAAAATTATATGCAAATTCATGGAGTATAATCATATTAAATTATAATAGCGACAGAGGGTACATCCACACCTACTCTTGATCCCAAATTTATTATTTTCAATCCTAGTATCATATAACCTTTGTATGTATTCTTTGTTCGGTTTAGATACTACCAGCAAGTGAAGATAGAACGCAGATACTCAAACCAAAAGTTCCAATTACGCGGCAAAGGTTGAATTCACGTGGACTTAGTGTCGCCGAAAGGAAGCAAAGACCATAAAAAAAAGAAGAAGAAGAAGGTATGTTGGTAATTTACTGAATCATCATTGGCAACATTGTTACCATTTGTCAAATCATTATTTATTTTTGCGATAATCAGAAAGTATTGTTTAATTTTTTCTTATTTCAGTTTGTCATGAAGTGTTTTTTCATCGATGGCAATCAAAAATGAAAATAATGTGAAGGGTGGAATGAAGCAAATAGTTTCGATATTTTATTACATTCTCGCCTTGGGCACTTTAGGTAGGCAAAAGTGATTTAATTTCAAAACAATAATTTCCATTTTTTTATATTATACTGAGTTTCCTGTCTCTTCAAAGACATCTATTCGGTTCCTAGATAGTCAGTATTTTGCTAAAAATAAGTCAGCACTGACCCCAATCATATCAATAATTGATTGAATCTGTATATGTTTTATGTGATTCCCAAAAAGATAATCAAATTGATAATGAAAATACAAGAACGTTTATTATAACCGTTTCCACTATTACTTAGTTATACATTAAAAATGCAATTTTCAGTTTCGCTAATGGGTTTTCCTTCTCCTGATGTAGTTCATTTATTTTAGCTCAACATATAGATGTTAGAATGAGTAATGCCAGTTTTGAAACTTTGAGAGAAATGTCATAGATATTGTTCTTGTAATTGTCAAATATTATATTCTATGCTTGTATTTTTCATATATTAAAGTTGAATTGAACTTTGTCGAACATTTCCACACAACCAGAACCAGAAACCGTAAATCCTGACCCAAATTTCCAATGTGGTAAAACAAATCTTTTGAAGTAAATCAAATACCAAGGACAAATCACTACTAAATTATTCCAGAAATATAAGCCTGAATAAAATTCAGATAGGGATTCTTTAGTACCTACTTGTACTAAATACTTATTATGAATTATGCCTAAATACTCCAAGTAACAAATATTATATTGTTAATGTACACTGTCTCATATACTCAAAGAAGTAGTAATGTTGATTTTTTTCCGATCAGTGAAATCATTTATTTTTAATATTTTTTTGATGATCAGTTCATTTAAATTTACCCTAGGTTGATTGTTTAACACTGGTAGACCATTGTTTATATTGATTTATTATATTTTTGAAATTTTCAGCTAATGGGTATAAAATAAGTCTTGTGAATGATGGTCCCATTGTAGCGGGAGCTACTATTAACTTCACTGTCAGTGTTTTCGATGGAGATGCCTTAGCAACTGGCGTAAATCTCAAATATGCTTGGGAAGATGAATCAATACATCATCATACCAGACTGGTTAGTAAAATAATGATTAACAGAATTATTGAAGTTGACATTATTTCATAGTATTCTACTGAACTCCTGTTTACCCTGATATTTCCCAAATAATTTTTTTCTAAAATGAATATTTTGTTGTCTCTATTCGTACTGGGTGATGGATTATTAATGGATTACAATCGGTATTGCATCATTTGATGCAGGCAATTTTTCAAAAGTCAGAAAACGGTAATGTAGTGGCTTTGGTAATTTTAGAGACTGGGTGTCTAATGAAAGTTGTTTGTTTGGTGTCCCAATGGCATCAGTTGAATATTCAGAATTACTTATACCAAAGAAACATCCAGAATAATTTTGACTGTAAAAAAATCATGAGAAGTGTTAAGGCAAATGATCTTTGTTTCGACATTCTCCCAGTACTCCATTTCATAATAATATCAGTAGAAGAATCAGATTACCTTGTACCAACGGATTGTCTAGCTAGAATAATATTGACTGTATCCATTCCAAAGATTCTGCCCATCAAGTTGGAATAAAGAGCTGGATAAGAATGAAAGAGCATAGTAAAGAAGATATTTCCGGAATTGGAATCAGCAACAAAGCATCTAAAGAAACATATTGAAATTTGAGGCTTCCTCTTTTTATTGTGTCACTCATCAGAGTACAAGAAGTCATATGCTCTTACCAGTATCTTCTTATCTTCCTACAAATTATGTTGTCACTGACCCTGGATTCTGCTGACGCTCAGCGACAATTCCTGGGAATGCCTCTTATCAGCATAGCCGGCCAGAGACCATCACCTCGGGGACGACTTTATGTAGTTAGTCTGATTTTAAACACATTTTTATAATTCTCATGTATTAAAAAAAAAGAATTCTTTTAAAAGACTTTTCAGTTTCTGGAAAACTTAAGTCATGTTAAAGAAAGATTATTTATTATAATGACATATAATGTATAATCAACTACCAGGTCATGTCAAGAAACCTAATGTAACTATAAAATATTTCAAGAATTCACAAAGGATATATCAAGTAATTGACCCTATTATAGTTTGCAAGAATTTTATAATTACTCATTTCAAATTTCTGAATTATTAGTCCTGAATTTTGCATTTTTTTATCAATTAATCATTCATTATGTTTTTATTCATGTGTCAAATAACTTCTTTATGACAACCTTGTCAATTAGATTATTTCTTAAGACAATGAAGTATATTTATTATTTACTTATAATTATTGTCAATCTGCTTTTCTAGTAAAAAACAAATGTTTTTTTTTATCAAAATCCGTTATTTATTGGATTATGCTGTACAAAATAGTTGGTTTATGGGGTGGTAAGCCAAAGATCAATGGTACAATAATAAATGACCTTGAACCCTAAATCTATGATAGCAGGTTTGTCCTACAATTACTGTCCCATCAACCCACGAGTTTATACGATATGACAGTTGACTCTAGTCAATTGTTTCTAGTACAAATTCAATATCGAGTGTGACCTGAGAAATATTGAAATGAGGCACAACCACAATTAAAGTAGTATAATTACTAAATTTTCTAAATTGTCACTTTCAGATATATTTTATTTTAAACTATTTAAAAAATATATTTATTTAGTAAAAAACCGGTTATGTATACATAGTTACAATACATAGTTACAATATTTACCCAAAATTTCAAGTTTCCAACTTCAAAACTGACGAAATTTAATACAATATTTGATCCCCTATTTTCCTCCTTGAGGGGTGGAAATTCCTGATTCCCTTTCTTGATACTTATTTACACTACACAAAGAACCTATCTACATATTTCAAGATTCTAGGTTCAGTAGCTTCGGCTGTAAATATAAGAGCAGGCAACAGCTAGTGATTTATATTTTTTACTTTAAAAATACAGTAGATAAAAAAATATGCAAATTGCACTAAGTAATAATTAGCTTCGAGAATCGAATTATGTAATTTATAAAGAAATTCGCAAAACTAACACAACCGTCAACAAAGTCTGACCGCGGCTATATTAAATACTCAAAACGACAATTGTATCAATTTTTATATGAATTTGACAAATATTCTAAAATGTTCATTGTAAAAAAAGTATCCAATTTAATTGTATTTATGGCTCAGTATTTTTCATATGGTGGCTACCATATAAGAGGTAGATTTATGCTATCACGGACATTTATTTAGAACTATTTAAGATAAACAATCTTACAGTACATTATCTGCATGTAACTGCAATGGTATAGGCAGCGCACGCCAAGATAGCTCTGAGGGAACAAGAATTTTTCCAACTCACCTAATACATATCATTATAATATGACCAAAATTGCACAAGCCGTATTTATGTGAAGTTTCATCAAAATCCGTTTGGTCGTTTAGGCGTAAAAAAGCCACAAACATACATACATCCATCCTCACAAACTTTCACATTTATATTGGTATTAGTAGAGATTTTAAATCTATTGATCTCTAATCCGCTTTTTGTTTGGGTAGACTCAGTCATGTGTTTGACAGTGTTTGCAGTATAGTGAATGATAAAGACTCGGATTTCCACTATTAAAAAGGCTTTTAACAAGTTTGAAATCACTGAGACGAAAAATTAAATAAAAATGAATAACAGTACCTATGAATTTGGATGGACCTATGTTTATATATGTTTTTCTCATAAATTAACACCCTTTCAGACAATGATAGTCCGAACTTGTTTCATTCATGAAAAAAAAAAGTTGCAGTATGATTTCATTAGCAAGACTTGTTATTTTTTAGGCTGAAAATCAGAATGCAACAGATTCTTGGGTGATTACCTATAACGCCAGTGTCTACCCATTTGGACATTATGTCGTGCAAGTGGTTATTGATAAATGTGTCATGTGGGATACATTGTGTTTTGAAATCGGCTCTGCTAGAACGGAATTTGAAATCACAGGTAACAAACCCAAATATTTCATAATGGATATATATATTTGCTGTCTGACTTTTTTATGTTACGTCTTGTTCACTTCTTAAGGTCACTTTTTCAAAACTATATAACTATAATACAGTAAGTAATTTTTGAATAAATCAGTTAGGAGACAAGAAGTATCACTGATTATATATTGTTACAAATACTTACGTTTACAAAAAATACATCGATATCAGTAGTTGTTACTAACTCATCACACTGAAAGTGTGCTCACAATGAGAGTGATAAATATAGCTAAATAGATTTATTTTATTATAGGTGAGGTGATTTTTCATAATGGGTAAACTTCATTCTACTTATTTCTTCCCCAACATTTCTTTGCAGCAACAGTATTAATGTGAAACATGTTTTTAAAATTCTGTATTTATCAATTTCAATTAATATGTTATTTTTCACAATTTTGTTTCAATTTTCTCAAATTTTCATTTTGACTCATCAAAATCATAAACTTCTTCATTGTGCATACTTTGAAAAAAACTTGTTCTGGCTTATAAAATGATGTTTCAAACAGTGTTTTTTTTTTACAGTGTATCTGTTTTCAAAATTCATCATTCGCCAAATTTCAAAACGGGAATAATGCTTTTATTTCCTGTATTTTTGTACCTATAATGACGAAAAACATTTCTACTTTTTTGATCTACTTTCCTTTCAGAAACACTCAATGGAGCTCTGACGTTGAATCAGAACAACAAAACAAGATCTAATGACTTTGTGTCAAATGCAGAAACAGTTATTCATGAAGTAGATCTGAAAAAATCAGACCTAGATTACGTCAGAACAGCTCCTACCGTTCTGACTTATTGGTTTGTTGACTGCACGTACTACGGAATTACAACAGATTTTAAATTTGCTTACAATTATACTGTGGCAGATGAAATTCACTTTGTTGAAGCTCTTGTAATGGCAGATTTCACTCCTATTCCTCCAACAACCACAGTAGCACCTAGTACTACTACTGTGAAACCTAACAGGACCACTGTGACACCTGCTACTACAACAATCCAACCTAATATGACAACCATAAAACCTATCACTACATCTATACCCACAACAATTAGTCCAAATGTCACCACGACATCTACCACAAAATCTGTAGCTAGAAGGAGTATTGACAATTCGGCCAAGAATAATAACGTTACTTCCAAAATTTCCATATTAGTCAATGGCAAGTTGGTTGCCTATAATGGTTCATTTCCCTTTGTTTGTAATGGATCACAGTTGACTTCCAGTTCAATGAAGACTTTTGGACACTTTTTCAAAAAAATTGAAGTAAAAGGTTTGTTGACAGATTATTTTATATACAGTGTGAATGTAAATAGTTTCCCAACAACTCTCAACTTTCGAACGGAGCAAGATATCAGAGTCAGACAACTTTTTTGTAGGAAGGAATCATTTTCAATAATTTTTTTTTAAAAGCCAATAGTTTGACATCACTTGTCGCCGAGATGCCACTATCAAATTTTTTTTAAAAGAAGGGAGAGTTTTGATGATTATTTCAATTCTCTTTTCAACCTTCTTTGTTTATAGAAATTCAATCAAAAAACAAAATAACCAAAAAGTTATCAATAGAGAAAAACAGAAATTGGCTAATTGTTTCAATTTTTTGTGTGTAAAGAATATTAAGGATATTATTTCTGATATTGAAGATATTGGATTTACCTGTCACATTAACTACTTTGATGAAGAGGGTTTCAGTGATTTTAAAATACTAACTCCCCAAGAATTGAAAGTAATTGTATCCAATTTAGCAAATAAAGCATCACAAGTAGATGCAGCATCAAGCAAAATTAAAAAAAGTAGCTTTGAAG
>WOGO01004096.1:0-13609 GCA_015342085.1 Leptinotarsa defecta | reverse complement strand
AAGTAGTATGTTTCATAATAACATTAAATTCCAGAAATAGCATTGGCGACGAGTGATAAATTACTTTCCAGTGAGTTATTTTTTACGAATACCATAAAATGACAAATTTGGGACATATCAGAGAGTTTGATCCTCATACTGATGATTGGACAATCTTCATCCGCAGACTGGATAACCACTTCACAGTGAATAATATAACGGACGACACAGAAAAACGTGCCATATTAATAATAATAATGATAGGCTTTATTGGGTGAAATACAATATAACATCCAAAAGGCGAAGTTCAAAACTGTAGTGAACGCTCTCAGTGAAGGAGCCTATAGATTGATCTACAACCTAGCCTTACCTGATAAACCTGAAGATAAGGTGTTTCAAGATTTGACAAAATTGTTTAACGAGCATTTTAAAGGCAGTGAATCCATGTTTGCCTATCGTTATAAATTCTACAATGCCACAAAATCACCGCAGGAAAATTCATCGGAATGGGCCGCAAGGGTAAGAAATCTGGCTTCATGCTGTGAATTCAAAGCAACTGTACTAGATATGCCATTGAGAGACCGTTTCGTTATTGGTTACCAAAATGAGGCAGTACAAGATAGATTTTTCGAGGAGAAACATTCAACGAAGCCATTCGTATAGCTTCATGCAAAATGGATGCCAAGCAGAATACCTTGTTGAAGGAACCTGTGATCAAAAACTGGAACCAAATCTTCATTACGTGTCACTCAGAGAGAAACGTCATACCACGTATCCTGCGACGAGTCGACCATCAATAAGTGTAAGTGGAAGTGCGAGCCAAAAATGTGTAGTTTGTAAAAGGGCAAACCACCCATTGAACGATTGTCGTTATCGCGAATTTTCGTGTAACTTGTGTAAAATCAAGTGACATGTGGCACCAGTATGACCAAATAAACACGGTAAGAAGAATAATTCGAGAAACTTTCAAAATTTTATAGAAGTAAAAGTATATGAATGTTTTTTGATCAACTCACGTTCTGTGAGTAATGAACCTTATTATATCAAAGTTATGATTGGCAAGAAAGAATATTGTTTCATCGAAAGAAAATGAGGTCTACAGCAGTCTAAGAAATCAGCTCCAGATAATATCCTCACGGCCTTTTTTTATAACATAAATATCCTATTTGCATTAGTACTATTTTCCCAGAAAATTGTTCCATATGAGATGTGAGAATGAAAAAAAGCGCAGTAAGCTGATAATAGCGCCTGTTGAGAGATTTTATCTTTCAATTTCCGAAGAAGAAATGTGTATTTTGAGAGTATAATTTGTTCAATTTTCTTTTTTTTATAGGAAATCTTATATAACTACAAGTCCAAAAAGGTAAATATGGTATATAAAAAATATTAAAATAGTATAAAAATTTTCTAACAATAAAATACGTTCGAATAATATATAAGGTGTAACTGAATAAGTGTAAAACATTCAAGGAGGTGATTCCTCATCGACAAAAGATAGGATCTTTCATATAAAGAAATTTCATTGGAGCATCCCTTGTTAAGATGCAGCTCCTTAAAGTTGGTACATTAAATTTGTATAACAATTTTTTTCACAAGCACTGAAAAAGTTACAATATTGAAATTAACCTGACGTTTTGTACTACCAAAAAGACACTTAGCCAGTAATTCATTGAGCAGTTTGCTGCGAACTGGTTTATTTTGGGCACAAAACCCAAGAGACATATTTTGTTTAGAATGAAACAGGCTATCGGAAATAAATTTTCAAATGGTAAACAAATAATAAGACAAAAAGTTATATTGAAAATAAATTTTAGGGGTTGCGTTCTCCACCCCTTACAACCATGGGGTAAACCAAATAAGTGAGTATGTCTCTAAGGAAGGACACTGCATGGATTATAATTCAATAAAAATCTTATCTACAGAAAATGATACATATAGCGCGTTCAAATAAAAAATCAGATCTGAATCACTTAAGTGAAATTTATTCTCATTCAATTTGTATGGATAATCATAAAATGAGATAAAATAATCAGATGTCCTTCACTAGTATTCATTTCACAGATTGAATCTTTCAGATATCTATATACATCATTGGCACTTTAATAAATTTGTTATACAGAAAATTCATTATGATAATGATTCATCTCAGAAAATTCCCAAAATATTGTATTTTAGTAATATAGCTGCGAAAGTTCTAAGCCGTTCCTTATGGAAAAAACACGTGCAAATTTGAGTAGGTCCTTTTTGATCCTCAGTTTACATGGAAAGAACAAAGGTCCGCGCCTCGTCTCTGTTAGTCGTATATTCTGTGTGAATTGGGCCTTAGATTTTCAGAGCCCACTTCTCCACTTGTAAATTGGAAGCGCGAAAACGATATATTAATAATGATGAATGATGAATCAGATTCAAAAAAAAATATAACAGTTTAACATTTCAACGTGCGGTCCCTCAATGTGTACAGGGCGTCTCAAAATACATTATTTCAGAAAAAAACGTGGTATCAATGTATATACAGGACGTTTCAAAATGCATCAGCGCGGGAACTAAATCAACATGTACATTGAAAAGCACACAAATCCAGGATTTTGATGTTTTTGTATCCCTGCCCTTATTGTCTTTAACCAAAACAGGTCCTGCGTAATCCACGCCTACCCTACTGAAAGGAGGTAGGCGTGGATTACGCCTACCTAGGCAGGATCCAATCTAGAACTTGGTAAATTGTCCATTATGGGTTAGATTGGTTGGTTACTGAATTTGCAACATTCAACACAATTCAAGACAATCTTTTTAGATACATTTTTTTCAGAAGTATTAGCCAGCAATAATTGAGACCCTGCTTGTGAAAGACGTTTATGTTTATTCGAGAATAAATTTTGTTAAATCGTATTGAGGGAAAAGTAGAATTGGGTGCTTTTTGTCATAGGAAAAGTTAGAATTGGTCAACTTTCCACCAACTCTAAGTAGCCCATATTTATCTAAGAAGGGATTTAGACTCAATAACTTCCTATCCCTATTTAACCCTTTACTGCGCAACAACTTCTTTTCTTTTGAAGAAAAAGTATTCCATGTAGTTTTTTCTCCAAAATGCGGGAAAAATATTCAAAAAAATCCAGTTTGACGATTTTTTTGAGTTTTTGTCCATTTTTTTCATGTTTCAAATATGCTACATTTCACATTCTACAAATTTTGGCAGTGATGCATATGTGTTACATTTCACTTTTATTTAAAAAAATATAAAAGCCAAAATCATATTCATTATGAACTATGAAGTTATTCTTTACATATTAACTCTATAAAAAAACAATAAACACACTGAAAATGAAATTTGATTCAACTGTCAACGGGACATACTTATAGTTATAAAATGTGGTTAAAAGAAATTCATACTGTATTTATTAAAATTATGAAATACTTAATATTAATTGTTATGAAAATTTTTAAAACAGTTTTTTTTCTTGTTGAAACATAATGAGGCACTGCACTTTTCACATTTAACAAAAGTGAAGCCTTTACATTTCGGGTACTTGCAGCGTTGCCTAGTTTCCATATATAAAGGCCAATGAGAGAACTCATCCTTCCTGACGTCTGCTGGAGGTAGTGATGTTGATGGTTTTCTCTTTACTTTTGAAAGTTCTTTTTCGACTTCTGATCTTCTGCCCCTATGATTGAAGGCCCCCATTAAACAAAGGGATGTTCCTAATTCTGTTCGAAAATCCGCCAGGCACATTGTGGTCTTTCCCAATGAAATAGCTTGCCTTTTGTAAAGAAGCCAAGCATTAACGATGGTTATATCTAAAAGGTGGTAAAATAGACGAAAATACCACTTCTTTGAACGAATTTTAATTTTGTATCTACCAATAAGAGAGTCCAGAAGGTCTACTCCCCCCATATGTTTGTTATATTGGCTTACTACATTGGGACAATCGACATAGACATATTGACGTCTCTTTCGGTCATATCTTTTCACAGATGAAACAGGTAAGGCTCCACAATAACTGGATAGCAGGTGAACAGTTTTGTTATCCTTCCAAACAACAAAAGAAATGGGTGTATTATCGAACTTGGTGACATATTCATAGACCGTTCCCCTCGGAGCATTTTGCAATTCTTCTTTAGCGGGAAAAGGACAGTTCGGGATACGGTTTATTCTTACTGTTCCTAATGAGTGAATTCCACGAGATGACAACTGAGACAAAAGAGGCATTGT
This sequence comes from Leptinotarsa defecta, assembly GCA_015342085.1. NCBI lineage: Eukaryota > Metazoa > Arthropoda > Insecta > Coleoptera > Chrysomelidae > Leptinotarsa > Leptinotarsa defecta. The sequence goes on along the minus strand of WOGO01004096.1, from coordinate 9,423 downwards.
CGTGTAGTAATTGTCGAAATAGACTCTATAATTTTTGAATTGTGGAATGTGTCTTAGCAATCTTACTACCACATTTGCACTTGATCCCAGATCTTCTTCATTTTCTAAACGATTATTTTCATCATTTTCCTGTCCTGTGAATATTTCAAAATTATACGAAAAACCAGAGACTCCTGATAAAACAAAAAGCTTGTAGCCCCATTTATGGGGTTTTGCTGGCATGTACTGTTTCATGAAATTCCTTGCCTTTGTGGAGCACAGTTGCTCATCTATGGACAGGCATGGTTCGTAAGGAATTGTTTTGAAATTTTTCAACAAATGATCAATTATTGGCCGAATTTTGTGAAGTCTATCATGTCCTTGATTTTCACGGGGAAGCATAGTAGAATTATCATTGAAGTGTAAATGTTGTCTAATTTTCTCAAACTGTTTTTGGGGCATTGTTTTTTTAATCGTTTCGTTTCCTAGTTGTGTAGACCAATAATCCCTCACATTTGGGAGATGTATAACTGACATCAGCACACAAACTCCAACATATCTTTTTATGTCTGTTTCCGTAAAAACTTTGGGTGCATCAGGAAATAATTGGGTAGAGTAAAGATTAGTTTGTTCAGCAATCATTCTAACCAAAGAGTTATCAAAGAAGTATGTAAAAAAGTCGTAGGGTGTATGAAGTTCAAATATTTTATTTGGAAGGGTGTCATTGCCAGAAAATGTTATATCTTCTTCCAAAATATTCAAGTTTGTTTTCGACCATTCCAGTTTGTTTAATTTCTGTTTTATTTCTTTCAGATTTTTCTTTTTGTTATTTTTATTATTATTATTTGTGCTATTCTGATTTATTTTCAGGCGTTTTCTCTTGGGTTCTACTTCATCTTTGTGATTTGATTCTGAATTCTCTTTATTTTCGTTATGCCCATTTGATAGACCTTCAGTTTCCTTATTCATATTTGTATCGTCTAAAAATACTATCGGCATACTCTCTATGTCGAATGGTTCTTCATCATCATCTTTATCACTTTGAATTATATCATCATTTTCAAATGGAATCTGGTCGCTATCATCTAATATATTCTCGTCTTCGGAATCGAAGTCACCACTTACTTCTGACCAATTATCTGCGATATACTCAACTTCGCTTCTTGATAGGGGCGCAGTTTTAGGCTTCTTTCATATTCCTTCCATTTCTGAAATATATATATATATATATTTCAGTGGAATATCAAAGACAAAGATCGTATTTTTTTTTCACGAAGTTAGAATTGTTGCAGATACGCTACTTACGAATTTTAATGAAACTGTGAGATGTTGCATATCTACAACAATAGGAAAAAGGAGTCTTTCTTGACAAATAATCATAGTATCCTAATTCTACAAGTAATATGGAAATCTACAAACCTTCGGGAAGAGGCTAATATTTTTCTTGGATCCTTCACTATGATTTTTCTTCCATAAAACACACCACGAAAATGGGCAACTTAGCATGTGTCCATCTTGGCAGTTGGCGGTACAATAACGAAGGCGTCATACATTTTCTAGTGACATCTGTGAGTTGGAAACTGAACATACAAGGATATAGATCCTAACGATCACGATGCCATATTCTGAGACATGATTTATAGATTTCTGTAATTACATATTTCCTTTGAACTCCATGTAGCATATTTGCTACATTGCGCAGTGAAGGGTTAAGTGATGTTTGAATAGAATAGAATTGATTTTATTTGCCATTAAAAATTTCAGACACATAAAATTTCATCAATTTCATCAGACTAGTCAGAACCCAAGCACTAGTACCCAAGTACTAGGCTAAATATAAAACATAAATGAAGACAAATGTTGCATACATTTCGAAACATTAAAAATATAATTTATTATTTTCATTAACGTTCATTGGGAGTTTAATAACTCCTTCATAGATTAAAATGCAGGTAGCTGTATAGAGTTGCTTTGAAAGTGTACAAATTAGCAGACGACACCTTGATAACTCGCAGGGTCCTGGCCCATAGCCAACCGTGGGTGTTATTTAATTACCCGTTTGTTACCAGTATAGTCATGGATTTATTTTTTGTGTACTGAGTTTTTATTATTCATGATTAATACATGAATATGAAGGCAGAGAAGAGTCAGAACGCATAGCTGAGTGAATGTACTTTTACATATTTTATATTGCAGTCCAGCTATGCACCTTATAACTTTTTTGAAAGTAAGGGCGATGACATCTTCTCTTACAAAGACGCCATCTATGAGATCGATAGATCTTCAAACATTGAAGATAAACGAGGCTCCGCAAGGTGTTCGGTTACAAAGCCAAGCTTTGCCATCGACAACGATGAGATTCGTCCTCATTTATCTTTGGTATTTGAGGATTGAGTTCTATTTCGATCCCATAGATGGTATCTTAGTAAGAGGGATGTCGTTGACCATACTTACTCAAGCTTGTTTTTAAGGACAGTTGGGTCTAGCAACGCAATTGTTGGTCAGCCTAGCACCACTGATGAGAGCTATGGTAGGTCCAAACAGCGCTGTCAGGTGTTGAATCAAAATTTGGGCTCTGGTTTTCAACTAGTTGCCTTGCAGTGAAAGCTGCAGTTAAAGACATATAACGAATTTTGTCGGCGGTTGATGTCGAAGCTTGACTTGGCAACTGACTGCCTTGGGGAGCCTCGTTTATCTTTGATATTCGAGGATTGAGTTCAAATGTAGAAAAGGCGAATTTTCATTTTTCTCATAAAAATATTTATTTATTCATCAATTTCTATTTTGTCTCCTTCAAAGTAGTTTGTGCCAGCGTTTTTTCCAATCTACAAAGCAATTCTAATATGCACTTTTTGGTATGTCCTGAGCTCTCTCAGCGATTCGGTTTTTATTTCCTCAATTGTCGCAAAACGCTGTCCTTTTATAGGTCTCTTCAATCTTGGAACAGGAAAAAGTCGCAGGGGGGCAAATCTAGTGAAAACGGTGGCTGATGCATGATTACGGTGTTGTTTTTGGCTAAAAAATTTTTTTGCCCAAAAAATTACAAACAAGCAATGACTAATGAGCAGGTGCATTATCGTGATTCAAAAGTCATGAATTGTTTTTCCACAATACCGGACGTTTTCTCCATATTGCTTCTCTTAAGCGGCGCATAACTTCCATTGGGACGATTGGACTTTGGTTTTGAAGTCATAACTATTTACCCATAATTCGCCACCAGTTATGACTCTTTTAAGCAAATCTGGATCGCCATTGACGTCATTCAACAATTCTTGAGCGATGCTCATGCGACGGTTTTTTTGGTCGAAATTCAGTAATTTTGAAATGGTCTTCGATGCCACTCGCTTCATGCCCAAAATTTCCGAAAAAATTGCATGGCATGAGCCAACCAATATGCCGACATCCTTAGCAACTTATCTAATAGTGATTCGACGATTTTCCATAACAATTTTCTCAACTTACCCAACATTTTCATCGGTTGTTGACGTGCTGGGATGTCCAGGGCGAGCATCGTCATTCACGTCTTCTCGACCTTCTGTGAAAAGCTTGTACCGCTTGTTAACAATTTTACTGAATCGGAGTACAATCACTGTATGCAACTGTCAACATTATAAGTGTTTTTGAGAACATGACTTCATTTTTTACACAAAATTTGATGTCGCTATTTTTGTTTTTTCTGTACCTCCACGTTGACGAAATGGCCGTCTCACTCATATAAACACATACTGCCGTTCGATTAACAGAAATGTCAATAAGAAATGACATTGTAATAACGCTGTCTTTTCTTTGAGAGGTATAATGGTCACTTCAAATACTCTTGAGATTTATAATCTGTTAATATTTTCAGACAATGAAAGGATAAAGGTTAATTTTTCCAACAATTTTAGAACTATTTTTTTCAAAATTAACATATCTTTTGATTTTTTAGCTGAGAAGTATTGTACTTTAGTGGAAAAAGAAGGCGGTCTGAGGTTGCTTCAGGAATTATTACTTCAGAGAGCTCCTTCTTTCAGACTAAGAGAGTTGGCTGCTATCGTTTTACAAAACTGCAGAACATACCAGCAAGATAACTGGCGAGTTATTGTGGAGGCACTGGAAGGATGAGTTTTTTGTAATCTAATTTATCAATAACTGCTGAAATACTCATCAGAGCAATGTAAAATTTATTTGTGATTATATTTTTTCACACAAATACTGACATACCAGCATGGTTTATGCGGACTGTTATTTTTTATTTAATTGTAAATAATAATTTACAGACTTTATTTGTAACTGTACCTATTTTGTCTTATTTTCTTTTGAATAGAGTAATTTGTGATTTTTATTTATGCAATAAAGATATATTTATTACTAATCCCGAGTTTAAAGCTTTCGGTTAAAAGTTGTTAAGTACCTTACAAATATTTATTAAAGTGCTATATTGAATATTGTTGTACAATTATTGTGATTAATGGGAAAAATTCCGCTAATAATATCTAATGTGTCTAGGCTAGGGGTAAATCAGATTTACTTCAAGAATAAAAATGAGTAGGATACGCTATTAATAGTAATTATAGAATATTGACAATAAATTTCGTTTAAAATGCGCTATACGGTAGCTTCAACAGTTTTTGGTGAAGCTACCGTGTAGCGAACCGAGATTTAAATGAAGTTTATTGTGAAAATTTTATAATTGTTGAATGCATAGCGTTATTAATTGTCATCAAGTAACGTGTCAGAGTATTCATAAATAGAATACTGGTTGTCCGACGCTGCAATGTAAGTCTATCATAGAATATCGCAACATTCTACTGAGATTGGAAGTGGCGTGACATTTCCAAAATTATCAAAGCATTGAAACCCAACGATCTTGTATAAAAAGTTCAAATATGTTTTGTTCTTCCGAATTGGGTGTTCAAAATCACTTTATTTTGAGATTTTCAATAAACAATTTTACAAGCACGCGACACGTGTTTCGCATTACAATGGCTACTTGATGATTATGGAAATGGAACCAGTTTTTCTACCACCTACTAGATTTTTATTTATGTGCGGTCGGTAGCCAAGCGGTTCGGCGTGGGTGATTTGTTCACTCACTCGAATTGATTGCCGTGTTGGTCGGTGGTTCAAGCCCTAGTCTGAACGATCGATCTTCACTTGCTATCGTCCATCCCGTGTTAGGAATCACACGTTAAAAGATAAGACCTCGTTAATCCTTAGCTCGCACAAGTTTCTACTTCTGAGGCTTGTCGTTCGTAGGGGTGCAACAGCTGATTAACGGAAAAACAGATTTTAATCAGAACAGATAATAAAGCGCGTGGTTTACTGCGTTAAAATTAAATTATTCCAGATGAACTAATTCATAACAATGATAAATGTTAATTTAATTTTAACCCACAAAAACACACGCTTTATTATAAAGCCATACATAAATAAAAATCTAGTAGGTGGTAGAAAAACTGGTTCCATTTCCACAATCATTAATAATAAACCAGATTTCCTGTAGGAACTATTTGAACAGAATACATTTTCATCTGAAATTATTCATTTTATAAATATATAATATCCCTCCGGTTATCAACTAAACTGACCGCCACTGTTTTACGGTCCAAGTTACTTCCCGTAAACAAACCAAGTTATGCTGCCTTCAATTTAAGGATGGAAAAGGCCTCTCTATTGTCTTTTGTTATTCTGAGGATTTTGGGCTTCTGACTTTTTTGTTCTGCGTTTGCTCTATATTTGATTCCTGTCTACGTTTCATGTTGCCAATTTTCGGTTAATGCTCTGGAAATTATTTTTACAAAACGTTGATACAGTATTATCTGTGACTTTAACAAGTTCATTCAAATAAAATAAATGCAACATATCAACAATTTATTATTTTAGAACGTGTGTCAGCGTTTTGCACTTATGAGTGCTTTGCCAAATCATATAAAGTTTACCCACCATCTCCGTATTATATTCTGAACTCTAGGGTCGCTCGGGTTAATCGAGGCAAGATTAATCCGAATTTGTGATATCTGACAGCAACTAATTATTGACGTGAGGAATTTTGACTCCTGAGTAAATAACCAGAAAATTTCGGGAATTTTTTAAGGTTTTTTCAACATGGCAACACTGTATTTCAGTACATCATCTTGTTTGGTTATGGTTGCTGGTTACTGAAACTAAAAAATGTAAATTTGAAATTGAGTAAATATTGATACCTCTAACATTAAACGAACAGGGGATGGCCAAAAATGCAGAAATATTCATTTGTTTAATAGTGGTCATTTCAATAATAATTCTATATGTTTTGAACAAATGCATTTTGAATACAGACTTAGTACAGAACCCACCTGAAGACTACAGTTGGATTATACACGGATTTCGAAATGCATTAGGTTATGCTACTCTATTTCTACCAGGCTGTTTAGTGTACAAATATATACAGAAAACTAATTACATAAGTAAAAGTGGCAGAGGACTAATTGGAGCCCTAATAAGAACGTGTTTCGGAGAAGATGAGCTGTTGCTCGTCAGTACAAGTGCACATGCAATTCCAGTAGAAAGGACGGCTCTTCAAGATGGATTCTTACTCACATTTTATTTTTTTGGACTTCAGATATCCTATCTTTCCTGGGGAATATTGCAGGAAAAGGTTATGACCCAGGCCTATGAAAATTCAACTAAAGACACAGGCTATTTCAAAGATTCACAGTTTTTAGTTTTTATTAATCGGATATTGGCCTTTCTTTTGTCTGCTGCAATATTATTCTGTAAGAGACAACCTAGACACAGATGTCCACTATACAAATATATTTTTTGTTCCTTCTCAAATATTATGAGTTCTTGGTGTCAGTACGAAGCTCTCAAATATGTATCCTTTCCTCACCAAGTTCTTGCAAAAGCTAGTAAAACTATTCCAGTTATGATAATGGGAAAAATTATCTCTAGAACAAAATATGAATATTATGAATATGTGACTGCTGTGATGCTTTCAGTGGGAATGCTGTTTTTCATGGTTGACACCGGTAACGATCGTTCAAAATCAACAGTAACTACATTTTCAGGAGCTTTACTCCTCTGTTCCTATATCTGTTTTGATAGTTTCACATCAAATTGGCAGGGAAGTTTGTTCAAACAATATGAAGTGAAACCTTTGCAAATGATGTGCTTTGTCAATCTGTTTTCTTGCATTTTCACAGCCGTATCACTTATTCAACAGGGAGGTTTTATGCAAAGCTTTACGTTTATGATCAATTTTCCTAGCTTCATAGTAGATGTTGTGTTACTTTCTCTTTGTAGCGCAGTTGGACAATTGTTTATATTCAACACTGTATCTACATTTGGACCTCTCGTTTTTGTAATAATTAGCACAATAAGGCAAGGGTTTTCTGTTTTATTGAGCTGCATCATATACCACCATAAGGTAAATGCTGTGGGTATATTTGGTCTTATACTAGTATTTTTGAGTATACTTTTAAGAGTATATTGTAGTTATAGACTTAAATCATTGAAACAGCTCAACACTTCCAATATTAAAAATCAACAATGCTAATCCTATTTTGTCATATTTTTATTATTGGTCATATTATGAAAAATTGAAATATATACATATATATTGACAATTATAGTTTTTCATTACATCATTTATCACCTTTGAAAAATGTACAAACTTTTATTTGTATTATTTTAAGAAAGAGGACACTCGAGGAATATTATCTCTTTTCTTGTAATGATAAAAATGAAAGCTTCATACTCACTTTGAAAAACCAGACATAGGAAATAGTTAGATCATTGTTACTTTGGAAAATGGCAAACTTGTAATTAGAAGAACAGTATTTATTTTATTCAAAGAAAGGAATATCGGCCCTTGACATAAAATGGGAGCCCTGAAAAAAGACTAAGTATGTCATCTCCAATGATAGGCAGAAATAAATTGTCGAAAACTTAAAAGGAATTACATTTCAGCTGGAAAAACAGAAAATTGCTCTCAATCGAGAGTGATGAATATATTTGCTGAATGAGACTACTTGAGGCAGGTAAGAAAGTTTTGACTTGAGAATAGAAAGATTTATCATCTGGACAAAACTTAATGAAGAATATATCATTGGAGAGATGTGGCAAAACAAAAACATTACAAGCCCACGTCAAGCATTTTAGGAAGGCTAGTCAACCGGAGAAGGAGACTTTATTCTGGAAAAGGAAAGCGTCTGATTGTTACCAGTGATTGTCATGGATAATGCTAGTTATCATTCCAGAAAAAAAATCAATGGGAAATATGTCAGAGAAAGTAAATATTATTATTTTGCATCTGCGAACTCAATCCCTTTAAAATAGTTTGGGATCAAGAAAAAGGTTTCGTTGCAAAGAAGCACGATATCTGAAATGAAAGATCTGTTTAAAAAAATCTGTTTTTCCGTTAACCAGCTGTCGCACCCCTACGAACGACAACCCTCAGAAGTCTAAACGTGTGCGAGCTAAGGATTAACGAGGTATCATCTTTTAACGTGTGATTCCTAACACGGGTTGGACGATAGCAAGTGAAAATCGATCGTTCAGACTAGTGCGTGAACCACCGACCAACACGGCAGTCAATTCGAGTGAGTGAACAAAGCACCCGCGTCGAACCGCCTGGCCACCGACCGAAGATGTCTAAATACTTTTTTAAGGGGTCCTTAAAAAACGTTGATTCCGAAAAATGGCGAAAATTATATAAAAGAAGAGGATAACATGTGGAAATAAGAGGATTCAGTTGAGAAAACTGAAGAAAATAGTTTAGTGAAAATCTCACAATAAAATGTTTTTTTGAATACGCAATGAATTTTCAAGTATCGGCCAATTCCATCACATATAAAATTCTGAAAAATTTCACCATTAGTGAATTTTTAAAATAAAGGCAATTTTCACTTCACTGAGAGATCAAGTAATTCGGAGTAGTAACCATTTTTTCGTTTTCATTAGTTGGTCGACTTATATCGGATGCATAAATTGATGACGCATTATGACCTATCTTACCCACTATCTGTTGTAATGTCATTTTATGAGGTGGAAAAAATGCTAATAACAAATTTCGATTGAAAATCTATGATAGATGCACTCTGTAGTCAATAAATAGGTATTTATAGTTACCTATTCACATTTATGATTTCGGCCGCCGCTGAATGTTTTCATTATCATGTTATAAAAGTCAATGTTATTAACGTAGATAAAATGTCAATATGGAATTCATTCCTTTTATTTTCAAATATTTTGTCGGTTGGTCAAGAAATCCCAGTTTTATATATAAACCAAATTCTGCATTTTTAACAAATACAATTATTCAACGTGAACGTGTAGAAAAATTGTATTTGTTTTTGTTTCATACTTTCATGATTTGTATTACTTTCATCCTTGGAATTATATTGACAAATTTCAATACTATCATAAACTACCTACACCTTACGATTCTATCTTCACAAACTTTTTTATTAAAAAATATAT
>WOGO01004095.1:0-13612 GCA_015342085.1 Leptinotarsa defecta | reverse complement strand
ATTATTTTTTTTAAATGGTGAAATTTTAAATAAAAATTCGGTTGGTTGAGATGATATTTCTCTAAAAATACATTCCGATTACACTACCCATTCCGATTATACTACCCAGAAGATTTACTGTGTAGATCACAGACTGCTCCTCCGCAAGCTCGAAGTTTATGATTTACATATTACTTTGGTTTGAGACGTATCAATTTGATTGGTGGCAGAATGTCCTAACATATTGAATTTCATTGGAAGAACATTTGAAAAAGTGTTGTTCTACAAGGGTCTGTTTTGGATTCTGTGTTGTTTCTCATCTATGTCCATGTTGACATTAGTGAAAAATTCACATTTCTCACTCCTTTCACAACAATACCTTCCCAAATTTATCTGATCAAATCAGTGCTGACATAGGAAGGATGAAAGAATGGTACGATTTCAATCTTTCATCCTTCAACTTTGACAAAACAAATGTGATCTCGTCCTGATATGACATAATAGGGGGTTCACTTGGAAAATGAAACAAATAAAGAGTTGAAGAATAAACAATTTATCGCACTGAATGGGATCCTGCTGCAAGCCATTTACATTTATGTAGATCCAGAAGATGTTTATGCATGGATATTGGAATTCATAATGTCCTTTATTTGTGGAACAAACAGTGTGTTTACTCACACAATATGCATATTTTGAGTTGATTTTAATTTTGAGACACAGCAAACAATTTGCGAGGTAGTATTACTCACATAAATTTGTGTGTAATTATTATACAAATTATCTCAATAGGAAAACTTTTCTTTCACAAAATTTCTTTTTTAATATATTACCTTTTATACGCCTAAAAAGTTTAGCCATTGATATCTGCTGCCGCCTCATATTAGCCAAGGCATATTCGGTCCTCTTAGCTTTCCACAATGCCCCAAACAGACTCTGGTACATTGGCATCGTCTGCTGGAAAATGGTTCCGATGGGTCCATCCACAATATATACTAAAGTGAATACATCCCAACCTGTATCGCCTGAAGAGTGGCTCATAAAACTGACGTTCAGTCGTTTTAGGGTGTCTTCATCTTCATACTGGGCATTCGTAACCCTTATGGCTGATTCTAGTATGGCATTCAATGTATGAGTATAGATATGGGCTGCTGGTTTATTCAATTCAGGTCTAAAAAAAAACTTAGTAAAAAAATATAATCCAACTGATGCAACCAATGAAGCTACCTTGTAGCAAAACATGTTTTGAAATAAATTTATTGTGTGTTATACATTTTTTCTTCTCTATTGATAAGTTGATAACTAATGCTAAATGTATTGATATTATATCCAGAGTCTCTCTTAACAGTAATGCTGGAAATTCTTCAAAGCTAGCAAAGTATAATTTTTTCTTTGAGGTCGCGATAAGAATAACTCATAGCCGCAATGAACAGATTAATGTTACTCGATTTTTGGTAGTTACGAAAGATAATAAAATTACATGAAAATATCATAAACAAAACAGGCGCTAAGCTGAGTAGAATCTGGTTTGTCATGAGACAGTTGAAACTGTGAAACTGGCAACACTCACTTAGGGGTACCTATTTTCACAATGCGTTTCTCTAATCTTCCAAATCACTGTGACAATAAAAACACAAAAAAAGTCCCTTTTTAAAAATAGTGCTTTACAAGCTCATTAGATTAACCATTGATCACAACTTTTACATATCCTATTCTAGGAGTCCTATGTTAAAATCACTCAAAGAGTTGTTCAGTAGCAGAGTAGATCTTGCAGATCTGCAGTAAAATATTGGGAATTTTATTTGTTAGAAAAGTTTTTAGTAAAATTACCTTATATTTTGTGGCTAGGTATGTTTTTTATACACTCTTTTACATGTCAACTTTTTTTATGTATTTTTATATATATAGACTAAATTCCAACTTTACATTGTTTTATGGCGAGTCCAATAACTTTTACATTCTGTACTTTCTTTTTTACTTACTTAAGTGACGAATAAACTTTTATTCTGTTCCAATCCACTGCTCACTGTGGCTTCTTGATGAAGCCGATTAGCTTATATGATGAATTATCTTTCAGGTCATAATAGTGAAACTTTGCAAACTTGATTTGATTTGCAGTAGGGCAGGTACAAAGTATGCACTCTGCTGTTTCATCATTTTCCAAACAGAGATGGCATGCAGTGTTATTCGACATTTCAAGACTTAAACGACAGTGACCTATGAATAGGCCTATTAGATAACGTGGTCTGCTATTTATTCGAAGGTGGTTGACAATGTTTCATGGTGCATTTCATTAGTTCGGACTTCCATTGTCTAATATGATATAAAATGATTTGAAATCCCTGAAAGAGTCTGTAAAAAAATTATTTAAAAAATAAAAAAGGATTAGCTGAAAAAAAAAGACAATTATATTAAGCAAAAAAACTGAAATTACAATGAAATAAAATACAAGCAACAACCAAAGAATACAAAAAAAAAGAACTATTACCACGAGATGAAATTAAAAAATTATTAACAAGAAATGAAAATTGCAAATTAAAAGATTCCAAACCAAATTTTTCATTTCTTGTTAATATTTTTTTAATTTCATCTCATGTTAATAGTTCTTTCTTTTTGTATTTTTTTTTGTTGCTGCTTGTATTTTATTTCATTGTAATTTCACTTTTTTTTTTGCTTGATATAATTGTTATTTTTCAGCTAATCCTTTTTAAATTTCTTTACAGATTCTTTCAGAGATTTCAAATCAATTTATATCATATTAGACAATGAAAGTCCGAACTAATGAAATGCATGGTCTGCTGTAGTCTACCAATTGTTTGGTAACATACTTCAAAAGATGTTTACATGCCTTGGAATGGATCAATCCAGGTAGATTATGGCAGGAGTCTGAAACTTTTTGCAGTGTTCAGTGTTTGTTCGGCAAAGCCTAAAGTGGTCTGATGAAACCACTTGCAGCACCCTCCCTTGCAAGGAAGTCAGGAAATTCATTACCTTCCAGGCGAGTATGGCCAGGAATCCAGACCAAACACGATTTGTTGAATCTCCCTATTGAGGACAGTCTTTTTTGGCAGCTCACTACCAATTTAAATGTTATTCCGTGAGTGATAGTTAAGAGCTTCCAAGCCGTTTGGTTTTCCGCAAATATTTTTACTAATTCATCAGTGAGGTTGGTTCTGATAATCTCTTAGCACAAAAATCTCCTATTGATAAATGCTCGCATATGTTAGATTTAGGTCTCCAAAATATCATAATTTTGAAGGCGAAAAAGATAATATTTCATCAATGCATTTTTTCTTCAAAGGGTTGATAAAAATAAAGGTTGTACTTCAATGATCAGTTCGGATACTCACACTAAAAGTTCCAGTAGATGCCTGATGAAATCACCTTGGCCCAAAAGTAGATATCTTCTCAAAGACTGTAAATGTTCATATAACTTATATTTATTTTTCAGAAGGTCCAATACTCGTAAAGACGTTTCCTGATAAACATTTTCCAAAGTTGCATGGAATTCTATACTCTGCTCAGGAGCAAACAGAGCTTCAGCTAAAAATAACAACCACACAATTAAAAGAAAGAAATTCTATGTATTAACATTCATAGGTTGAATATTTTTATCGGAATTCATTACAGTTATTTCCTGAAGATGAATTTCTCATTTTTTACTTTAAAAATGAAGAAAACAAACCTGTAGTTGTTCTGAAAAGTTTCTGAAGTGCTTCTCTACCGGGTAGTTGACCCCCATCCTTGCATATCTGCCTCAAAAAATTGATGCTTTTTCCAGTAGCAAGTATCTTCTTTGCTTGGGACATTGTTATGAAGGAAGGAACCATGGCCTGCCTTACATGGTATTTATCATGCCACAATCTTTCAGCAGACGTTATTGTTTTAGCTTCGATGAAAAATTCATTGCAAGGATCATTTATTTCCCCGTCAAGTAGCCAACGAGACAGCATGATATACAAAGGTTTGCAAACTGCCTTAAGAACCCGTTCTGATACCTAAAGATGACTTATTATAACAATCTATTTCACTAAGTGATATAATACATTTATGAAAAAATCAATTGAATTTTTTAATTTTTTTTTTATGTAGGTCTGTATAATAATAGAGTTCAACAATTTTTAATAGGTAATAAAGTCAAACTAGCAAAAACTAATAAAAAATATATATTCACCTCCTGAGCACATTTTGATCCGTGCTGCAAAAATCCATGGATGGAAGTTATAAGTTCACCCCCCTTTTTGTCACTACACTGTTCAGCAATATATGCTAGCCATTCGAATCGGCTGTGATGATCATGCATCACAAACAAAGCTCTCTTCAAAGTTGTATCAGAGCGTTCAATTGAACCTTGTCGGGTTGCCTAAAAAAAACCGTAATATATGAAATTCCTGAAAAGTTTGCTTACTTTATTATAATAATTCAACATACATCAAAAGTGTTATAAGAACATAGGCTTTCATGGTCGGACAACAGTAGAATAATACAACCAGTAGGCTCTCTTACCACGTGATCCGCCCGAGTTGCCGGGGACTTTCAATCACTCTTAGGATGAGATTCTCATCCAACGCGTTCAGTGCTGTAGTATCAAAGGATTCTACGGTACCACGGGCATCGGATTAGTTATAATAAATGGTCGGAAATTGATATTGTGTTTAGTTCATTCGCTGTTGTTATCATTGTTTTTAGTTTTTGTAGTTGGTTATTGTTGTTTGTTTTATCACTAAATGATTAGAAAATGGGAGATGTAAAAAAGACATTATTATATGAGCGCACGCCTATGGTAAAAGAACGAAATTGGCTTTGTACTTTGTTTCGAGGTCACGGAGAACTTTGTGAATCCATGAATGAAAGTAGTGGGAGTAGACTTACTGGTTGATTTTTACTGTGGTCGGAGTCACAATTAAAGAGAACGAAATCCAGCCTATTACTATTTATATAATTTACAAAAACCCATGTGTCATGATATCATGTAAATGTAGTAATTAGGAAATATAATTGATGTTTAACTGTGTATGTGATGGAACTGGTCCATTTTAAAGTATTCAAAATCAAATAACACTTTATTATGAGATTTCACTTAATGGTTTACTAAACTTTTATGTATCTTGACTAACGTCACTGTTGGACTTTCTCGCACTAAAGGCCTACCCTACATGCCTTATATGAACAAACTATTGAAAATATAAAGAAAAAAATTAGGTTTCTTTCTTCTTCGTCCGAAACTCATATTTAATTTGTTACAAATGGACTACCTAATACAATAATGTTTATAATTTTCAATACTACTTACTCCAGCTTGCAGCAATGCAACAGTTTTATAATATTCAGAAAGTTCATCACTCACAGTAGCAATCAAAGCCTGACAAATTATTCCCCTTTGTTTCTCGTTATCCTCACAATACCTTTTCAACTGATTGTGTAAGAAGCTAATACCAGTCAATCTTTCGAGAATGCCTCGTTGGATGGGTGTCAATAGTTTACCAGCTTTGGGATCTATAGTAAATCCTAGGCCACCTGGTTCTTTCCTCAAGAATTTACCCTCTATACCTTGAAATGAATAAATGACATCTTGAAGAAGATCTTGTTCGGTTACGCTGGCCAGGTCTGAAAGAAAAAAACATACTCATCAGATAAATATAAATACTTTTTTTATGATTTCTTAGAATACAAAACAAGAATGACGTTAATGGATAGGTAATTAGATATTTGTCTCTTTAGGTTGTTTTTACAACATGAGTCAGTTTCTAATTCAATGTTTTCAGGTAACAAGATGAATATTCAACATTTGTTTGTCACTAATTATTATTTTTTTGGCTATTTAAAAACAATTTGGTTGTTGTTACTTTTTGAGTATGATCAGGAAATGGATCAAGAAGAAACATGAAAGAAAACCATTACAAAGGAACTCCTGAAAAAATAACTGAAGAACTACTTCAACACAACAGGAATCAACTTAATCTACATCTACCAACTACTACTATATGTTAAAACAAACTTAAATTTCTTCACGACACTGAGTCAGAAATTATAATACCAGAAGTTATTTCTTTGAAGTACCCTCGTACAGATTGATAATAATAATAATCTTTATTAATCCCAAGAAACAAGAATGTTTATATCAGGGATAAAATTTAAAATAATGATTAAATAAATTATTTCAATATTAAATATCAGTTACATATACAGCACATAAATACAAACACAAATATACATATATACATACATATTTACATATACACACACATACATATATAAATATATACATTTTTGAATTATAATGGTAATTAAAAACAAAAAAATGTAATATGGAGATCAGAATTTCAATTAGAGGAAGAAAGTAGAAACTTTTTCAATTCCGATTTGAATTTTGTTTTTCGATTCATTTTTAATTTCTCTGGAAGACTATTATATATTTCAACTCCTAAATGAAATATTGATTTCTCCCCAAATTTGAGCGATATGATTCAACTAGTAATTTTTTTGCTTGTGTTGTATTATAGTCATGGATGGTATTAATTTGATTGAATTCCAAATTCGAATGTTTGTGATTTTTCATAACAGAATGAATGAAACAACAAATTTCCAATTGAAAAATTGACTGAATATCTAAAAGATCACGTGGTATATATAAATTTGACGTAGGTTCAAGATATGGTTATTTGAATATACATTTTATTATTTTATTTTGCAGTCTCTTGAGAGGATTTATTATTGATACATTAGCTGTTCCCCAAATTGAAATTGAATATTGTATATTTGAATATACCAAACAGAAATATATACATTCGAGATATAATAATTGAATAAAATTTCTAAACCTAAATAATATTCCTAAAGTTGGTTCGATTTTCTTTTTTAACATCTCAATATGAGTATTCCAACAGATACTTTCATCAATGTATAGTCTTGAAAATGTTGTGTTTTGACAATATTTAATTAGGCTTCTGTACTTCTCAATGATGTCGAAAATCACCTTCATTACTCATCTGAATCGGTCTTTAGACTTGTTCTATTTTTTCGAAGATTTGAAAATGATGCACTTTCACCATTTTCTACTTTTTCATCCCACTGATAATTTCTTGAATGGTTTGAAGAATCATATCGGTAGCTTTTACACGTTCTTGAAATTCATCGTTGCATGAAATGTATGATATTTGCAATAATGTCTTTGCTTCAATCATTTGATTGAAATTAAGTTTTGTTGAATATGTTGAATAACTGAAATTGATTGTTTTCCTTTCAAATGAAGACATTCTGAAGAAAACAAATCTATGAGATTATTTTGAATGATGTTTCACAAAACCTTCGTTGAAGTTTCTACAATACATGAAGAGAGAACATTGACAGATCAAGATCTTTAGATGTACTGCAGGTTTTTCCGGGTTTTCCTGCAGCTGAAAAAGCAAATGCGCCACTGGAATCAATCAAGTCGCCCCAGAGCTCCAATAAATTTTTGTTGTCGTTTCATTATTTCATGATTTGTATTACTTTCCTCTTTGTTATTTATGTCAATCCATTATATATCAATGATTTCAATCTTTTTTTCAACAGTTCTGAATTCAAATGTGAAAAACATATTTTCAAGTAACATTCGATAAAGTCCAGGGGCAAAAATCACTGAATCATTGATAACGTCATGATTTTTCAGTTATTTTCAGTACATCTGAAGAATTGCATTGATTGGAGTACACTTTCTTTCATATCAAAGAATCTCTTGATGTAACTTTCAAGTAGTTTCATTTGAATGAATGTTCTGTTATTATTCATATTTGAGACTTACCATCTTGGAAATCATTCCACACAGTATCAGGTACATTTCCTCGGACATACTCGTATGTGTGCATCAGCACAGCAATACCTGAAAAGTATCCCCAGAAAACAACCCCACGAACGCCTATGTTTACTCGCGGCCCTTGGGTAAAGTTTGTTCAGATATCCATCGGATTATTCCGTGTAACCGGCACACCAAATAGCTTTTCTGTCATGTAACTTTTCTCCCATAAGCCCTTGCGACCTTGCCTATCGTCATATACGTTCGAATCCCGACGCAATTTCGGCCTCCTACTCGATTATGATGGATATGTTGTTTGATTTGTGTATCTTCCAGAAAGCCACAAACCTATAGAAAAGATAAATTATTGGTATTCTTCTTTACCATTTCTGTTTGGAGTGTATGCTTTTTGTGAATTTTTTTTTGGTGTAATTTCAGTTCTTTCGTATGAGTTTTATAAAGATTACAAAAAAATGCAGGAGAAATGAAGTGGAAATAATGGAACTACTGGATATTGAATTTTCTCATTTCGGAACCTATTCAAGAATAAATCCACAGTGATCTAGATGGCGGAACATTTTTGAAAGACAGTAGTGAACCAGATACTGATCATCAGCTACATAAGGGTCTTGAAGTTACCAGAATAGTAAGAACGATACTGATCAGTGAATATGCCAACAAGAAACATATAAAATGCATGAAGTGAAGGTAAAACAAAAAATGCTTCAGTTTAGCAAGGTTTGGCCCAGAACCATAACAGAACTATCAACTTCAGCGGATCCTTAACCAGTAAGGATGAACCTGAGAATATCTTTGGTGGTTCAGAGTAACCAACTCATTATACTCAGCAGCCATCAACCAGAGATATGGGAGAGCTAGTGAGAGCTGGAAACATCTGACAATCATTGATTGTTCATTAGCCATGGCTTGCAGGTTTTTATACCTGATGTTTCGTCTGCTACTGCGATGGATTTTATCGAAGGCGATGCGGCAACAGTTGAAGAGACCTATTTTGCTGCGCTGTGCAAACTAAAAATGGTTGTGATGCTGACTGATGAATTTGGAAACATTGGACAATCTACACACTATAAACAGATCACTTTTAGCAGTGTGCTTTGACACCAGTTGATTCAGGGTAGCATTGGTATTATTATCTTCACTGCAGTTCATCATGATGAACAACACACTAGAACAAAACACTAGAAAAATTATTTGAGGTGCTAACTCGGTAGACTGAGGATTTCAAATTCAAAGTGAACAAATTGCAAGGGCAGTTAGCTCCACCAACTTATTTCACAATCAACCAGAAATAGGAAGAGTTCTTTTGAATGAAGAGGGTCTAGAAAGAATGAGACAAAAAACTTAAAAAAAGTCTTCAGAAGTACCAGCAACGCATATGTTTGTTACCTATACAAAAGATTGGTAACTGAATCTAACAGAGCCCAAAGAAAATCTGGAAAGGTCTTGTGAAAAAAATGATGGAAATAGTTTTGAAGACGTTTGAGTATCTGCTAGACTATTGAAAAGACTTTGGAAAGAAAACTAGATCACGATGAATTATCTGAAGGAAATACCGGCGAAATTCAAAATAGCCTGTGACTACCGACTACAAAAAAAAGTCTTGTGTGTACTTTGAGATATTTCAAAGTGTCAAATATGAATCCGGGAATGGAATCGGTTCACTCCCCTATTTCGAGAGTTACAGCCCAAAGTTTCAATATTTTTCAGACTTCGTTCTGCATAATACAAACTGGAGAATTACAGATATTCATTTACCACATCTTCTCTATACCTCACTTCACCTTCTTCGACATTTTTCAGTTTGGAAATCTATAAATAAATTCGATTTAACCTTTAGAACTTCGGAGGGCTGTCACTATGAAAATAAAGCACAGCACTTATTTTTCCTTTCGGGGTAACGCTACCGCTATTGACATGTTAGCCACCCTGGAAGCCTTGAGCAGGCTCCAGAAAAATTCCGAGGAAAAAGCTTTTGTTTCCTCCAACCAACCTCCTAGGAGCCAGAGCAATTCTAGGACACCCTCGATGAGTTCCTGCTGGGAATCAGGTAGTGGACAGCCCAAAACCAGAGGCCACTGCAGATTTTGATCACTGACTCAAATACTACCCCAACTAGCAATTTCGTATTTTATAATAGTTGCGGAAACGTTTCGGAGAAACAGATTATAAAACTACATCTCTCCCAGAAATGTTTTCAATGTGTTTATAAAACTGCTATAAATAGGAAATTGGCACCGTTTCATAAAACATTATAGTTATTATCAATATTTTGTAAGGCCTTTTACAAACACTACAAAAAATTTTATGAACATTTTGTTTGGAAGTTACTATAAAATTTGTCTAACACTCTTGAAAAGTAGTTTCGTGAAGACTTTCCTTACTGCTTTTTTGCAACATATTCAAGCGATACTTATAAAATAATCAGAAGACAGTTTTATAGGAGTTTTTTCATAGTTCCAAGTAGGCGTTATAAAATATAATACAGCCAAAAACAATAACAATAAAATAAAAAAGTGTTAAAAATGTTTTCTTGAAGACGCAAGAAGTAAATTTGTATTGGACACTAGGGAAATATAATAGATATGTCACCAACTGAAAATTAACAAATAGAAAGGTTGAAGCCATTTCAAAATGTCACTTTTGCACTCATAAAACTGTTAAAGAAATTGTTTGTGTTTCGCAGATTGACATTTTAACTGCAAATGAAATTTTATTGACAAATATATAGCCTATTATTAGCAAAATTTGAGCGCGCCACTCATTCATAAATGTTTTCGGTAAAATTATTAATTATACAAAAAGTCACTCTGTCGACGTAATAATTTTCTAGTCGCAAATTCAACTCACTTCATTCTAAATAATATAATGTTATGATATTAATGTACTTTTCAGCTGTAAATATAACTATATATATTTCATATTTTCAACTCATATAATTTCATCGTTCTATAAAATGAATTGGTATCAGTACCAAGCATTTCAACGTATTTTAGCTACTATAAAAGTGATAAGAAACAGTTCTGGGAGTGATGGTACTGCGGCAGAGTCGGACTACTTTTAAAGCTGTAGGTTTCTTTTACAAGAGTGCTTGTATGAATACTGGTTTCTCACATATAGTTTGGATAAATATTATCTGTCGGGATGTTTAGGCCAAAAAGTGTCTTTCATCGATTATAAAGGAATCTGTGCGCTTTTTCCAACAGGATGAGATCAACGAACACCGTTTTTGCCAGGTCCTGATGGTCAAAGGTTCTGCCGGTGAGAAATTTATATAAGTGCTTAGAAAGATAGTATTCGGTTGGGGACTATGGATGGTTAGGCAAAACTTCCCTCGACTCATTCAATTTTTGATGATTTATGAATTATGTTTTATGTGTGGCAGATGGACATCTTCCGTTGACCAGTGTCGTCTGCTTCTGACACAATTTTTTGTACATTTCATCGATTTCCTCAGGCTAGGACTCTGCTCAGTTGCAGACTGTTTTAGCCGCTGAACACCATACACTCATGACCTTCATTTGGTGGGTTTTCGCATTTGGTAAATGGCTGGGTGGCTCATCGGTATCCAACCACTGTCCTGAATGGCTCCTGTTGTCGTAGAAGATTCATTTTTCGTCACACGTGACCAAAAAAGGTTCATTTTTATTGCGCGAAAGCAAAGAAGAGCAGATCTCGAAACGTGACAATTTCTGCCGATCTTTCAAATCGTTGGACACTGACGAGCTTTTTTACCTTTCCGATACGTTTTGATGGGGCGTCAGGTTCCAAACATACCGTGAAGCTGCTGGATTCCATCCAGAATAGAGCCATTCACCTGATTGGAGACAATAACAATACGTGCAACCTTGGTAGTCTTGAATATCTAATAAATGTTGGAGATTTGTCTCTCTTCTATAGATACTTTCACGGGAGGTGTTCAAGAGAGTTGGCACATTTGCCTTAAGTGAATGGATGTAAGAGATTGACATACATCCTCGCGGACTTTTTTATAGACATTTTTAGGGTGTACAGTACTGTAGTACATTTTTTGATATATCTCGTAGGGTTCAGTCAGAGTTTGCAATGCAAGCGCAAAAAATGTTTTATTTACGACATCACGTTAAAAACCTCTACAATTGTCAGTGTTTCTATAGTATAGCATGCATGTTACACACATATGAACCTTCATCTTGAATCATTCTATCTATTAAAAAATCCGCATCAAAATTCCTTGTGTAGTTTTAAAGATCTAAGCCTACATAGGGACAGACAGCGGGAAGCAACTTTGTTTTACAAAGGGTGTTGAACACACATGAATAAAACAAACACAAAAACAGACACAACAAAAACAGAAACCAATCCCGAAGCTGGACAGAAGTGCTCACCTCAATCTAAGGGGATAAACAGAAATGTTCACCCCCATCTACCGCTTGGAATAAGGCTGGGCATAGCAGATCACCTTGTAATGTAATACAAAGGTCAATGCGTAAGCGCATTTGCGGCGCCGAAACCAAGGAGGCTGGAGTGGGAGCAACTATAAGTGCACCCTCATCCTCCCCCATTCCATCTCCAACAGCAACGGAACTTCCGCCAAGAGCTCCGCCTTGAATAAAGGCAAGGAACCGGCCGTCCCTGCAGGAAAGCTTCATCACTTGTGCACCTCCATGGAGGGAACCCCAAGAAGGTTGAAGAAGCCGCGCAATGAGACACCTCAAGGTCGCCAAAGAAAGTGTGTGTTCGGCGAGTCTTGGCCTACACCTGCCAATTTAAAGAAGATGTCTTCTATTGACCTGCCTACCTTCCTGGATGGATGGTGACCTAGGAGGACAACTCCTCGGGAGGATGTACAATGGGTCATATGTAGGGTAAGTGCTGTGGGTCTACTCTTCCCTACCTACTCTACAGATACAGAGATACAAAGGGTGTTTTCATAGAGGTATAGAACTTTAAATTGGCAACACTTTTTCAACTGGCGGTCATTTTGTCAGCTGTCACGTAATTTAAGTTCAGTTTGGTTTGGCATTTCAACATGAGTAGTTTGACGCCTGAACAACGCTTTCAAATTGTTCAAATTTATTTTGGTTCTCTTCGAAATACGTATCGCGCATTACGTCAGTTTTACAGCCTGGCCACGGGACATTCGCCAATGCGAATATTCGCGCGGTGCGAACGGCAAAGCGTTTAGTGACTGAAATAAATGCATAGCAATCAGTCGCGGCGAATAGTGCAGTGATCAAGCGAGTTTAGTTGCTTCGCCGCGAAAAATGAACATCGAGATTTTTATTACTGATTAAAAAGTTAGAATTCATCATTCATTCTACCGTTAATTACAAGTTAGAAGTTGTTTTTTGTTTTAGTTGTTCGAAAAATTACTGTCATATAATTTAGATGTTTGTAATACATTAAACATTTTATGAAAGATTTTATGGAAGGTCTTGGTTTGCATGCTTACAAAGTCCAACTCGTGCAAGAATTGAAGCCACACGAACACCTAGCAAGGCGTACATTCGGTGAATGGGCTCAAAACAAGATTACTGTTGATCCCTATTTTCATAAGCGAATTTTGTTTAGTGATGAAGGTCACTTTTGTTTGAACGGATTCGTCAAAAAACGAAACTGCCTTATTCGGAGTTTTGATAACCCTCATATGTATCTCGAGAGATACATCCAGAAAAAAAATGACAGTTTGATGTGCTTTATGGGCTGGTGGAATCATTGATCCGTACTTCTTCAAAAGCGATGTTGTTCAGAACTGGTGACCACTGATTTCACCTCATTTTACTTATTGTGGAACCATCTTGTACTTACTAAACCAAAATGAAATTGGAAGACTTCAGAAACTTCAAAATAGAGGAATGAGAG
>WOGO01004094.1:0-13613 GCA_015342085.1 Leptinotarsa defecta | reverse complement strand
ACAACGTGTGCAATTTCATCATTACATGATTCTTTTTTATGTCTCTTGAGGTAGTTCTCAAGCAGAACTTTCCAAAATGTTGCAATGACAATTATGAAATATTCATCACATGTGGACCGAGAAGCTAGAGAATTGATACTTAATGGAAGCTGATCAATTCAATCATTCTCATTTTCAACTCATCACGTTGAATTTTCCGGACAATTATATGAAAATGGTCATACTTGTAGAAAATAAAAATCAATTCCTCATCTGGACACATATTAATTACTTTAGTAGAGTCCTTATGATTGAACTAATTCCATAGCACAACATATATAGTTCAGTCAACCTCTTGTCACCCAGTCTATCATTTCGAAATTGAAATAGAATCTGGATGTCATCTAACTGAAAGATCGAATAATTGACTCATTTTCTTCGAGATAATCGCTGCGAAGTTTCTGTCACTTCTACTATGTCCTGACATACTCCGTAAGAGAATGAGAATAAAAGGCGAGAAAACGGGTTTACTTTTTTCCGTAAATGTAGTTTTATATCTTCTCAAGTACGAACGATCAGTTGGATTTCTATAAAATAACTTAATTAACTTAGCTATGCAAGTCTCAAGATCTTCGAAGTTCAGTACAAATGTTATCGATTTGTCTTGAAATAACCCAGTTTGAGAGTGATTTATTCAAAAAGTCAATAAAATGAAAATATAATTAAGTGAATAAACACTCGTTAACAGTTGTGTGTACCCATGGAATTGGTTTCTCTATTGAAAACGGAAATGAGAAAGTAGAATTCCTGTGTATACGCGGTGATCCCGAACATGTGTGGAAGAAAGTTTGAATTGTACCAGATAGAAATCATCACGGAATGCTGTATTGGTGTTTTCAGAATTACATGTTGTATTGATTAATGAGATTGTAATGTCTTGAATGACCATAATATAAACAATAATATTTTTATTATCTTCGTGCACTGGACGCATTATTAACGTAGGTATTATGTTCAATGCTTTCTACTATATGAAATTTTCGATCCATTCCCGTACGAATAGTACTCTCTTCAACTTTATGATTATATCTTTGATTCAGTGACGATTTCATATAAACTGCTTTCGAAATGAACATTTTCTTAACTTCTGCTGTGAAAAAATCGTAGTCAAAGTTCATATTGGATTTTCACTAGAGAAAATTGAAGAAAGTAGTTTTGACATCATGTCTTCGAAATTTTGAGAATAACAAAGTATCATACAATACTTTCTCAGTGATATCATTATCAAAGCTATAGTATAACAAAAATATTGTCATTATGTATATGATTATGTATATGATGTTTCGCCAGTTTAAAGACAGAATTCAGAGTCCTGAAGGTGAAGTCTTTAGAATCTCGATAAGTAAATAATAATAGAAATGTTTCGCCATAACTGAAAATTTAGGTCATACAAATGCCTGAGGAAAATGCTTTCTGGCGTCTGATGTGTGAATAGTTCCGAAAAAAAAAAGAACAGAATCATCTGACAAGCCGATGTAGTGCAAGGTTGACAATAATAGCTCATGATTGATGGTATCAAATGCCCTGCTGAAATCTAGAAGAGCCAGGACGGTACATTGATTTCGATCACTTTCTTTGAAAATATGATCGGTCACCTTCAGTAGAGCTGTGATACATAATACTACCAAAATACTAAAGAAACTCTACAAAGATTTCTCAGACAAGTTGACGAAGTGTTTACGAACAAGATACACATTTTACATCCTTTTAATGAGGGCAGCCTGAAGCGGATGTTGCAAATGACCACTCGTTGCACTTTCTATGCGCAATTGCATTTCTTAATCTAAAGTTTATTACCCGTAATGACAGTTTTGGCCAAATTTTATTACAATTGGATGCGTTCTCGCCACAGAAATAATTTCGAATTGGCAGTACACCATAATTTTCTGACTGATTCGAACTTACGTCGGCTTAAATTTCGTGAATGTGATCCCACGAGAGGTATACTCTTGTGGGAATGAGAGATTTCGTGTTGTAGATATTCCCGTCGAATAGGAGTTATTTGATATTTTCAGTGGTGTTTTTGTATTCGTTTTTGATAAATAATACATTCCTGAAATCTGCTGTCACACTCCTACGAAAGACAACCCTCAGAAGTCGAAACTTGTGCGAGCTAAGAACTAACGAGGTCTTACCTTTCAACGTGTGATTCCTAATACGTGTTGGACGATTGCAAGTGAAAATCAATCGTTCAGACTGAAGCTTGAACGATTGACCAACACAGCAGTCAATTACTCAACTCAAATCAAATTTTTCATGACTGAATAGATTGCTAATAAAATTCATAGAGGTAACTTTCTTCGAATATTATCTGATGAACTATATTGTGGAGTTCATAGATAGTAACTGATTTCATTTTGTCCCTGCTTTTTGTCTTTCAAATTCTTATTGATATTTTATATCTTCCAGGAGACGCATGAGATGAAATATTTTTGGCGTAACAAGTGTCATCACGAATTGAAACTTCCAAAACTCAAAACTTCTACGAGGTGAAATTACCCTTTCAATCTTCCAACGTGTGATTCCTAGAATGAGTCAAATGGGACGTTGGAAGATTAAAATTAGGAAGGTCAATCTTCCTCTTGAAGATGATCACTTAGTGATCAAAACACGTGTCGAATTATTGAAAATAACGGTGTGGTGTTGATATAGAACTCGAGTAATATCCAGTACTACATCAAAGGTTCCAAACAGTTCATTACAACACAATAGATGAATTTTTACATCAATAAATACGTGGCATGATTCTATTTTTTTTTTCCTTTCAAAAAATCAGGAGTTTTGGCCCTTGAATAATTTTCTCATAAATGAACTATTGACGATTCATCAAAATGCTTTTAATTTCATTGTCCTTTAACTCTGATATTCCAGAAATATCAAACGGGTCTGAACTTCCTTTTTTCAAATGGACTATACCTATTTTATGTTTCTCGACAGTTTTGAAACTTTGATATGATTTTGACTCACTTCAAAAGTAATATTTTCTTTATAGAAAATCCACTGTTGACAAGATATATCAGTTTTTTGTTAGAAAGGTAAAACCAATGTACATGCCTACCGTGAAACTACGAGCTATGGAATCTTGTTTCGTTCTTTCCAGATAAATATTAACATACAAAAGAATTCGAATTGAACGAATTAATGAAATGAAGTGTTTTGACGAATTGATGGATGCAGCCGTTACTACGTGGTAGGAAAGCATAATGAAGAAAAGAGAATTAAAACTTTCTATGTTCTTTACCACTTTTATTTGTAACTAACGTTACTGCAGTTTCATCCTATAAGGACATTTTCAAACTTATACATTAAACTGAGTAAACAAGATCGATTTGGTCATTCAACCGGATACACCTGCAATATTTCGTGCTTATGCTTATTCGTGCTTATTCCAAATAATTGAGTTCGCAACCCTTCCCTACATAGTGCAAAATTTCCGTATCGTCGGATCATTTTCACCTAGTTTGATGAACCTTTCATGTTCAGCATACTATTTTGAGAAATTTCGACCAAATTGTCCCACATAAACACTATTTACACTCCGGACACTCAAGCTCATATACTCCAGATTTCTCCAACTTGTCCACTTTACCTTCGGCATTGAAAAGGAAATCAGATAACCTGGCATGTGGTCCTAATGCTACTTCCACATTGATTTTTCTGACGAAACCCGCAATTATCGCTGTTCTTTCACCAAAATATCTTAGAGTTGCCCATTTCTTGTTTTGTCATTGTTTGATCTGGGGGTATATTAGTCTGTAAATGGATCTACGGCTTTGATTTCTGGATAATTTCTGGATTGTATCTGCGTTGAAACCATTATTATGGCCTATATATGTAATGCTTTCAATTTCCCTAGCTAGATTTTTAGCAGACAAAGGCAGTGATAATGCTCTGTGCAACATTGAACTGTAGGCTGCTGATTTATGACTGTTTGGATGAAATAATTACTCGGGATGGTAATGTCTGTATAGCCAGGTTTTCTGAAAACACTGAACCCATATTTGTTCTGGTTGTGAGTAATGGTCAGGTCTAAGAAATTTATCTGTTTCTCTATATCTGTTTTGAGTGTAAACTGAATGTTGCTTTTTAGATTATTCATGAATATCATAAATATATTCAGCAGTCGTTTAGTACCTCTGAAACAGGTGAGAATATCGTTTACATATCTATACCAAACATCTATGAAAAGCATATTCATTTTAGGGTAAGAAATGGATAACTCTAACATATTTTGGTGAAAGAACAGAGATAAGTGCCATTCAGACCATATGCCAGGTTATGTGATTTCCTTTTCATTGCCAAAGATAAAGTGGTCAAGTGGGAGAAGTCTGTAATAGTGTTCATGTGGGACATTGTGTTCGAAATTTCTCAAAACGGTATGCTGGACATGAAAGGAAAAAATGATTCGACGTTTTCAAACCATTCCTTGGCATGCAACCACAAGTTCCTGAATCTTAACGATACGGAAATTCTGCACTATGTTTGAAAATGTCCTTATAGAACGAAACTGCCGTAACTTCAGTTCCAAATAAAAGTAGTAAAAAACATAGAAAGTTACAATTCTCTTTTCTTCTTCATGAAGTGTTTTGGTTGATTTCCGGGTTTTTGCCATGATCTTCTTCGGTTAGAATCTCCAAACATTTGAACTGCAACTGCGTTTCAACTGATACGTAAAGAGTACTTCGACCACGCTACTGAAGATGACTGCTGCAGTTGCAGTTGAAACGTTTGGAGATTTTAACCGAAAAAGATCACGGCAAAAACCCTGAAACCAACAAAAAACATTGACGCCAGCCGTGAAAGCCTGCAGTGCTATATAAATGAAATGAGGTGTTTTTATTTTGGAATAATAATGAATGAACAACAGATCAATCAATAATTGATGAACTTATAATTCATATTTCATTGAATTATTTCGGGCTCTTCGTAAAAGCCTCAGAAATATATAAAAAAATCGAATTCAACCAAATTGAGATGGATAAATGAAATGTGGTACTGAATTTTGGAGATAATTCGATAATTGACATGAGTCTTTGCTGATTGGTGGATGTGAGTGTTTTCAATCGATCGCCTGGTAACACTTACAAATCTATGGTAACTTCTGTATCAGCTCCATTATAAGAACCCGTTTTTCCAGTGAGTTTCTTAATGTAACCTGCTTTCCAGTCACACACATATCACCTACACATTGAAACTCGTCCAGTTTTTCCGTTCTAAAAGAGAAAATTCATATCACGAGTTTAGTTCTACCAGTGCACGCGCAAAAACACTCGTAATTACAATCTGTCAAGTCGGAAGATAAATCTTTCAGTGTTGTAATCCTGAGAAACTACTGAATTGAGATACAATCTTCTTAGATTTTTGCGCCGCTGCTGATACACTTAGATTGTATCGAGTTAATAACTTTCAGAACGAGAGTAATGTCCGTGCAACTCCTGGTGATAGATTTATCATTCGTCGTGAAATTGTGCTCATCAATATTCTCGGTAATAATAGCTCTGTCGGGTGATTCAGGTCGAACCTGTGATGTATTGAAGTGACTTACCCAGTTGATTTGTTCAATAGGGGCCACCATCGGCGAGGCCGACAGAGGGCCCTGGAGGGCAAGAGGTCAAAACGACAGTTTAACATTCAAATAAATTTTGAGTGCCTGAGAAATGCATGTTTGATTTTGACTGGTTTAAGGAATTCCAAGTTTGTTTTGCAAGGTTTCGGCATTCAAAATAGAAGTGAATAACAGGCCTCGTAATTGATCAGGGCAACTTTGAACTGTAAGTAGGTGAGGTTAGGTCAGGTCCAAAGTGAGTGGATCTATTCAACCCTCCACCGCAACCCACCACCCCCACCAAATAAACCCAGCTTCTCAAGGAAGTGAGTGGTCTTTCAGGTCAGATGTTGAGAGAAAGGCTCTGCAGAACCCTAAAAACCTGATTTGGTCTCCAGCGGGGCAGGCACAAAGCATGTGCTCTGCAGTTTCAGCAGCAGAGGCGACATACACTGTCTTCCGGCAGTTCAAGTCTCTGCATATGATGATTCAAATGACAGCGACCTGTAAGAAGGCCTGATATCTGGTATCTGTAGAGAGGGGAGGGTGAGTGTAGGCTCGCAGCACTTAGGTCACATGTGACTCATTGTACATCCTCCCGGGGAGTTGTCCTCCTAGGTCATCGTCCATTCTGTCTTTTCCAGGAAGGTGAACAGGTCACTAGGAGACATCCTCTCAATATTGGCAGGTGTGGGCCAAAACTCGCTGAACAAACACTCTCTTTGGCAACTTCGAGGTGTCTCACGGTGGCCTTCGCGAAGGTTTTGGAAGCTGCAGCGACATTACTGTCGTTGCACGGCTTCTTCCACCTTCTTGGGGTTCCCTCCGTGGAGGTGCACAAGTGAGGAAGCTTTCCTGCAGGGGCAGCCGGTTCCTTGCCTTTATTTGAGGCGGAGCTCTTGGCGCCCGCCCCTCACAACTTATTTCTGCCACTGACCAGGAGTCCATCGACCCAGTTCGTAAGGCCACATTGGCTTCCCAGACAGGGCCTCCAGTCCCCTGGCCGTTCCAATATCCGCCACCCGGGGACGCGCCCGATAGGTAACTGAACCCACGGGTGTAAGAAGGCCTGTTAGACATCGCAGTTCATCCATATTGTAGTCCAACAACTGTTTGGTATCAAACTTCGAAGGGTGAATAAACGTCTTGGAGCCAGTCCTGAAAGATTCTGCCAGAAGTCCATAAATCTTCTTTCCATCCAGGTATTCAATTTTTGTCCGGCAAAGCCTAAATCCATTCCAATGACAGGTTCTGGTCAGATGAAGCTGATTGCAGCATCCTCCTTTGCAAGGGAGTCAACAGCCTCTTTGTCTTCCAGGTCAGTAAGGCCAGGAATCCAGACCAGAGTCAATTTGTTGGATCTTTCTACCGAGAAAAGTCGTTTTTGGCAATTTACTATCAATTTAGACGTTGCTCGGTAGAAGCTAAAAGCTTCCAACGCCGCTTGACTGTCCGAGTATATTTTTATTGACTTGTGTATGAGGATGAATTCTTCCCATCTACCCACACACAATTCATTAGCTTGAAATACAGTCGCAAAGTTTCCTAGGAAGTTTGATATTTCTGTCCTGGTTTTGCGACTGAAAACACCTGCACCAGAACCGGAAGGTGTTTTTGATCCATCTGTGAATCAAAAACCATCTGCTCTCAATATTTCCTTGTACAGGAGGATCCATTTCTCTATACTCGAAAAACGTACTGTATAAGGCAGTTCGTAGTTGACAGTTGGAGGCATAAAGTCAGAGGTCATTTCCAGAATGCTGTCTGTTGCTGTCTGCATTAAGTTGATTTGTTCAATTGGCAATGTGCACAAGTCTATATACAGTCCATCTAGCCTCTCTCTCTCTACAAAAATGTGGAGAGAAGGTAGATCTAGAAGGATCTCCATGATCGCTGACAGTGTGTTACTGATGGCACCACTGATAGCTAGACAAGCCTGTCTCTGTAAGCCAGAGAGTTTCGCCTGTGAGTAGCTCCAATCATAAATTTACAAATGATAGACATATTATTGCCAAATGGCTTGTCGAGTGCTAGAAACATATCATTTCAAATAATTACGAGTTGGCAAGTAAATTTGTCTGATAAATAAATATCGACGATAGATTCAATTAATGAAAATGAAAGATGACTTGAAAGGAATAATCTTTTCAAAATTAGAGTTTTCTCCGTTTCAATGTCATGTGGTTTTGAAGCTCCATATCTCAACAATTCTTTTTTCTTCTGTGTGGTGTACTCTATATTGATGTTGTTCATTTTTTTCTGAATTTTGAATTCTGCCTCTTTTCAGATTATTACTATATGATGTCTCGCAAGACGATTTTCGGCTAATTTTCCTCTGCGAATTCATATTAAACGAAAGCGCGGCCGAAACAGGCCGAAAAATCCATCAGGCATTTGGCAATGATAATGTTGATGAACGCACTGTTCGACGTTGGTTCGGAAATGGATCAAATCGTCACCTGTGATGATAAGTGGACACCCTGCAACAAGTTGCCAGAACTGTTCAACAGATAGAATCCGATCCAGCTGCACAACGCCTATCCACACCTTTTACAAACCTCTCGCCAACCGAGAACCATCTTTCATGCACTTCGATAACTTTTTCACCGGTAGAACTTTCGCTAATCAGGACCAGGCAAATAC
The DNA here is from genome assembly GCA_015342085.1 of Leptinotarsa defecta. Taxonomy (NCBI): domain Eukaryota; kingdom Metazoa; phylum Arthropoda; class Insecta; order Coleoptera; family Chrysomelidae; genus Leptinotarsa; species Leptinotarsa defecta. Next base: position 5,386 of record WOGO01004094.1, on the reverse strand, counting down.
GGCCTTCGTCGACTTCGTCGACTTCATCGAGTCCGAAATATCCAGTTTTCATGCTGACGAAATTATTCCACTTATGTTACGTTGGCAAAAACGCATTGAATAAGTATTCACTGAGATATCACAGTTGAAATTAGACTGTAATGTAATGTTATTTTCAATATTCTCAATTTCTCATTTTGTATTCGGACATATAAGAAATCAGTTCTGGCTAGTTTGCAGTACTTGTTACATTACTGCTCTATACCTTCCGCCCTAGTATCGCTAGTCTCAAATGTTTTTTTAAGATTTCTCAACTCCTCGTTACCGAATTCAAATATTTCCATGCTAGAGAACTGTCCTACACCCTTCAGCGCCCTCTTACGGCAAGAATTTTCGTTGCTGCTTTTGTCAAGTACTGTTTTTTTATTGGTAAAGACCACTCTTGAGTAAGTATATCTTGGATGTATGCAAAAATTTTGAAGCACGGAAAATTTTCAGTTATAAAAGGTATAATACTTTTGTTTCAAACACAGTTTTGTTTTTGAGTCAAGAAGCATCACGAGGTATCAATTTGGAATTATGATTCTGTAATTAAACTTTGTGGAAAAGTTCAATACATTGAAGAATTGTTATAGTGCCAGTAAAACAAATATCACTTACTATATAGTAATTCTGTAAAATTTACTAAATAATGTGAATTCGTCATCAAACTGTTTCTTGTCATTCAAAACCTTGAGAGAAAGAATTCAATTTCATTAATGAGTCAACCAATTGATTCGAAGAATATATCTATTAGTACTTTGTTTATGAAGCAATCCATTGAAAATCTTTCAATCAATTTCAAAAATTGCCCGAAGCATCAACCCGAAATTAGTTCTTGACAACTCCATCGAGAGTGTTCGTAAAATATTCCAATAATCAATGTAATCAATTTTTTGAACTACCCAATTCACTTTATTTCTCAATGCATTCTACCAGATCTGCAATTAAGTTGAAGCTACCTCAGTTCACAGTAGCAAATACGAAGACAATAAACGCGATAAAATCGTTGTGCCTTCTGTGATTATTTGTTGAGTTCGCTGATTAAAAGCAGCTCCCCATACTCAAATAGATTACCAAGAAGTGATTAGTTTGTTCGATATCTTCAATCACCTGTTTGTTATTACTCTCCATAGATATTTATCTTCAAGTCTTTCTCACCAAAATTGTATGCGTGAATTCCACAGATAAAATATCTTGAACATCCTCCACCGTTTATACAATCTCCACCTACTTATCTCCTACGGTATGTACTCAATCCTGAAATGCTAATTCAAAAAAGTTGTTTTGCGTATGATGCCCAGTTTTTCCTTGTCCTGTAAACTACTTTCATGCTGATAAGAACCCAGTATAATTGGTGATACGTACGAGATGGTTCATTTGTTATTATCACAAAACGAATTTATTACCAATAATTACAGAATGTCAATATACTTGGTGGTCAATGCATGGCTTCTCGATGCTATCAAATACCTAAATTTAATAACTTGGATTGTAATAACATACCATCGAACGGTAGAAGAGAAATCGGCCATAAACTCAGGTTTCTGCATATATTTATATTGAGTGAAATAATGATCACTGTGAAGATTAAAGTATAATAATTTAAAAAAACTTTCCAGGAATAGCTTTCACTGAATGTTTTAATGTCATATCTAATCCCTTGGTTCATTTCAATTCAATTTCATTATTCCCGAAAAACTGCTAGTGGAATGTATGACAATATACTCAGATGATACAGTATGAAAAAAAATTATTGAAAATGAAAATGATGATAAAAATGAATTTCTGCCTTCAATCAACACTTCATCATTATTCTCTGTTTCTGAAATAATTCTACGTATTGGGAATGTAAAGATCACGAAAGGTATAGGATATTCATCGGTACTTTCTGATTTTTTACCTCTTTGTTTTTGATTTCACTGACTGTATGAAATCAGATATAGGTAAGTCAATTGACAACCTATCTATGTACAAACATAAACAACAGGTATTGTTCTTCATGAATTGATATTTGGATCCGTGAATAGTCATTTCATGACGACTATGTTTTGTAATGTAATTCAGACACACTGACCCTCTTAGCAGAAATTATATGATATAATTTTCAGTGGATAACAAAATATTCCAATGAAAGTGGGAATTCAACTTGACATGTCAGATTTTTATCGATACATAACCCAAAATATTTTGTAGTAGAATAGAAACATATTATTTGAAATAGTACGAAAGTAACATTTTTCGTGCGTTCATGAAACAATAGACACATGATAAACAGTTTGGTAGTTGATCCTATTAAGGGTTCATAGTGAAATCGCAAAGTTTTTGGAATCTATAATGGATTGAATCACATTTTGTAACATATTTTATTCATGAAAACTTTTAAAAAACAATGATTTCATAGTATTGCGTCTTCCTAACATCAGTCCACAGAGTAATAGCATGGTAACTGCAGTTGCTTATGCTATAAGCAGCGGACTTGCTCAGATTTCAAATGAGCCAACCATCATTCCTGACCGTGATGGAGAATATGCTAGTCTTCTGAATCTATACCCACCAAACAATTCAGAAATTCACACAGTCTTCACTGGGATCTTCTAATTACAAACTCATTTCAGTGTCGAGTAAATTACAGATAAAGGTTGGCTGCGCCAAGTTTAGCATTACAGATCAGCTGAATGGGAGGATATTCAAGATCATTTCCAAAATTTTCCCAGGCTAGATGTTTGTTCAGCTCTGAATATCCATCAACTTGTGCGTCTGAAGTCACGGAAGTTATTTTATCATCCATGGATACATATATTCCTTTTTCAATGAAACGACCTTCTAACGGAAAACTTTGGTTTCAACAAAAATTGCGAACAAGCAGTCGCCTCCAAAAATTTTGCCTACTGGCAGTGACAAAAAAATTCAAGTGTCGAAAAGCGAACCAGGTTTGGTAATGCTCGCAACAGCTGCAAACTCAAGATAAATGAAAGCAAAAAACTTCACCACCAGAAAATCAGCAATAATTTGTTTGCTAATCCCAACGGATCTAGATCCTTCTGATCGGTAGCTCATGATGTCGATCAGAACATTACAAATTCCATAATTCCATCACTAACACAAGCGGATGGTTCAATTGCAATAACAGCCATAGAAAAAGCAAATCTACTAGCGGAACGATCTGCGTAACAGTTCACTGTCGATTTTATGGTAAAGGGACCACCAACTATTCCCACAGTAGAATCCACAATGAAGGAAATTACTTTTTGACAGCGTCTAGTGAAGCGGATTTTGAAATAGCTCAATATCATCAAGGTGTCTTATCCTGATGTAGTTTCCGTCATCGTACTTAAAAAGTAGGCAAATGTAGGCACCGGTATTTTGCAGACTCTCCAACCTTCTCAGGTTAGATCTTCACATCTTCACAGACAGCAGGGGGTTGCATATCTCAATGAGGATCTAGAAGTGATATCGAATTGGGATTTCACAAAAACCCAGGCATCGGTTTTCTCCGGAAAGATAAATGTCTCTGAACCGGATAAAAAAATGCCAGGTCAGACAATTTAGCTTTCCTCTACGATAACTTTGTTGGGGGTCTAAAGCATTTGGAAATCGAATGAACTGATGGAGGAGTTCTGAACTGATGAATATGTTGGATATGAATAAAATTGAATTGAAATGTTCATGAATCCAAAAAAGACACTTTCTAGGAAATTGGAAAGGGTGATTCAAAAGTAGACAATGAAATTTATATCATCAGTTGTATACAGACATGTGAAAATCTGTTCTGCACATATAATATATTTGCTATGAATTCAAATATACCGATAATTTTGGCTGTCACCATTTGGAAAATTTATATTGTTTCAATAGAAATATATTAGTAATCTGATAGCTATACTATTTTAATAGATTTCTTGAACGAATGTATGAGGAATCATGAGGACATGTCTTGCGGTGTTGTAAATCTTCCTATGAAAATCTCAGACTTGAATGAGTTATAGATTTTCATCAAGTATTGGCAAATCCCATTCCACATAGAATTTATATGAATACAATATATGACAAATAAGAGTTCTAATTTAGTATACAAGTGTACTGTAACTGATCATAGCACATCATATTATCAATTTACTCCTAGTTTCATATCCATATTAGAGGTAGACATTGCGTGCCATGTGTTGTTAGCAAATACCTACCCAATTTAACAACTCACATTGTAATAACATACCGATCAAGCGATAGAAGAGAAATCGGCAATAAACTCAGATTTCTGCATTCATTTATGGAGTCGATTGGTCAAGTTCGAAACACCCAATAGTTCTGGGATAGTTGTTAAAATTTCAATAATGAGGTTTACTGCTGAATGGTTATGAGAATCGGCAAACGGAATGATAGAACAGGGATTTCAATTCGATGTTGTATTTCTACAACAAATTGATCAATTGTTTTTCAATGATATTCTACTGATAAAACTGTTGAACTTTCACACCTTGACCTCTTTCGAACTTCAACTGAAATCATATTGATCTCAAAAATACATGATCGATCGAGGTGATAAATTGTCATGACAGATGGCGATTTTACAAAGACAAATTATTATCCACTTGAGCTAAATCGGTTTCGTGGAAAAAAAATAAAATAATGTATTGTCACACCAACAAATGGTAACTCATCGATGTTTCACATTAAAAGTTGAACCAGATTCCGCAATGCAGAAACAAAAATGCTGAATGAATCGACGAAAATCGTATATTACAAGTTCTTTACAGTTTTTTACAATTTTTGTATGTGTATGTGTTTGTGTAGGACCCTGCTATAGGCTTATGCCTCTTCAGGGTGAGTGAGTTGTATGTGTGTTTTGTGTTTTATGTTGTTGTTTGTGTTGTGTTGTTTTTGTGTTCCAGTTTTCTTCGTTGGTTTTTATGTTGATCCATGTGGTAGTCCGGGTTCGTTGCGGTGGTCGGTGGTCCAGATGTTGTGACTAGGTACGGGTTTTTGGGCCGGGGTTGTGCGTGTTTAGGATCTTGGTACTTTTCCGGGGCGCTGCTGTCAGGTATCCGCTATCTGTATCCCAGTGGGAAATCCTCTAGGATGTCCTGGATCGGCTCCGGTGGGTCTTCCATCGCTCCCAGGAGTCTGGCTGGGGGAAAGGGGAGCTTTTTCCTAGGTTTCCTTCGGGATCCTCCACGGGGGATCCATGGCGATGTGAGCGTGTCGATGGCATCGGTGTTGTTGCTGCTCATCGTCCTGGTCGCATATCGTCCTCGGAGTTCCTGAAATCTTTGGTCGATTGGTGTAGTATTTATGAGGTTGTATAAGTGCAGGGAAGGGTATCGGTAGTGCAGGTTGTGTATGTTGCGTAGTATTCTTCTTTCGGTCG
>WOGO01004093.1:0-13615 GCA_015342085.1 Leptinotarsa defecta | reverse complement strand
TTTACTATTATTTATCTAGTGAGCACCTAATTAGCACTTTAATTTCTTGCCCTTATTCATTAAATAACGTACTATAAAACTGAGTACATCAGTCATAGTGGTTTTCAGGTCCATGAGCCATACGCATTAAAGAATCTAGTTTTACTATGAATTTCTAGTCAGCACTTAATTAGCACTTTATTTTGATTGTCTATGTATTAGTTTACGAGTATCTCAAGACCTTATTGCATATTGTTAATTTTTTTCTCAAATCAGGTATCTCGAATTTTTTTTCGCGGTCGTTTTCATACTAATTTCTTGCAAGCACCTAATTAGCACTTTATTACCAAGCTTAGTTTATACCTGATAGAGCATTCTTCCTCGTTTTCGAGAGACCTGATTCTTAGATCTGTTGTTTAGCGAAATTGGAAGCTTTCGTTTATTAATTAGAAAATGTTACAATCACCACCGTTTAGCACTTAATTATCACCTAATAGTGTTCCCTTAACATTCATTATTTTATTATTATTTTCATTGTGTTGCTAGCATCACATAATATTAGCAACGCAACTTTGAGTATTGAGTTGCAGTGTAAGTCAGAGAGCACCTAATTTTTGACTTCGGTACCTAAAAAACACCTAAAAAGTACCTAATTTTGGCATTTTCTAAATGCGATTTCCATACTTTGCGTTGCTGGCGTAACAGATCTCATGTATCGATAACTTTTTTATCAAAACAATCCACCCCTATAATATAGATATGGTAGACCTTCATCTTTCAGATCATAACACAATTTTTGAAAATTACTTCTGATCTGCAACATGAAGTCAGTAATGGTAAGAAAAATAGTTTTTCTTACCATTGCAATGCAATGCAATGAAAATATTGTAATATTTCGTATTTACTTATCACAAGAAGACTGGGCAGACGTATGTGCTAAGAGTTGATCCAACTTAGCATATGATGCTTTTAGTAAAACTCTAACATATTACTTTGAAATATCGTTCCCAAAAAGAAAAATTACCTCAGGGCGACCAAAAAAAATTACTTCACACAAAATGAAAATGACTCGTGAAATAAGGGAGCTAAAAAATAATGTTTCGTTGTTTAGTACATTAGCTAAACATGATAATAGATATAAGGAAGAATGTAAGAAATTCAATAAAGAATACAGAGAAAAACTGCAATCGCTGAATAGACAATATAATATCATGAAGAGTTGATATTACACTCATCCAACAAATATAAAACAACTTTGACCATAATTAAGGAGTTACAAAAAAATAAAACTATGGAACATCGTGAAATTGTTTTAACAATCAATGATGTTCAATATTCAGATGAAATGATAGCTGAAAAACTTAATCTACATTTTACTAGGACTATATCTGAAAACTTTTCTGTTGACACAGTTTCTCAAGAGCAATGTCACCTTAAATAACTCAAGCTTTTTTATGTTTCCAATTACTGAATGGGAAACTCACACAAATGATTAACAGATTGAAAAACTCTAACTCCACTGGGATTGATGGAATCTCCAATGGCTCCCCTGGTAGAAAGACGACCGCAAGAAATAATTGTACCATTAAAATGTCCAATTTTTCGAAGCGCTTGAGAAGTGGCCAAAAATCGATCCTCCCCTGCATCTACGATCTCCTCCGGTAACGATGAGGCATTTGGGCATGAGGCAGTTTGACCATTCCACTTTTATTTACTATATACTGCGGAAGTGACGTCGCCTTCAAAAAAACTATGAAGGATGGTTTTGTCAGCAAAGGAAAGCTATGAACAGCACTATTTGGTAGCCAACTTCTCACTGCCTGGCTTCATGAAGATGTTTTTACAATCTGGTGGTGTCAATCCAAAAAGGCGGACTATCAAGTCCTCCCCAATAAGAGCTATGCTGCTTTTCACAAGGCACCTTACGATGGGAAGATCTGCATCCCCTGCACTAGTGAAAATGTCCATCCCTTCCCGTTTCATTATCTTTTTGGTAACAAAATTGATGAGTCTCGTTCAGGTCCTTTCATTTGCGATAAAATGTTCGTGCTGGACTGTAATGATCGCGTTAGGTGAAAGTTGCTCACCTCGTTGCTCAGTTCGTTTCGTGTTTTCGACATCACTCTAACGATGAAAAATCACCTGTCACCACAATGTCTTGGCACAAAGGCGCTATACTAAGAGACGAAATAATGGTGCATGGTTTCCAGTTAATGAGGTGGAGAACAAAACCAGCGTATTAACATTTGGTGGTTTGTGTGACGTCGATAGTTGGGTTATCCTTTGAAGGCAAAGCCACACATAAAGGGCTGATTTCTATCAAGCTGAGCTCTAGTAAAAACAGGTCAATAAATTAATGGTTATTACATAGTAAACATTCTAGGAAGGGCTTTGTTATTACCTGGTATAAACAAATCTAGAAGTTGCGGCTAATGATTTTTTTGTTTTATTTTAAACCAGTCATAATCAGTTCCTCTAAAGATATGAAATTTTAACCTATATAGTGCTTACATTAGAAACTAGGATTATGTAATTGCAAAGAATATCAATTAGGCAATTCAAAATGGTAATTTAAGTACCTATATTGAGAAATTTTGCACAAATAAATAATTATCTGTCCTGAAATCATACATTCGCATTATCTTGATTAAAGGTAGGTACAAAAATGATTTTGCTTTTTCAGTCGACTGAAAGTTCAATTCAGTACATTTAGTAATATTTATTTTGAAAAATAATAATTTTCCACGTGGGTCAGAATAAAGTAATTAACTTCAAGTATTTTCATTACAACATTCAGCAACAACACTAATAGAATTCAGTTGAACGCGCAACATTAGAACTAATTAAAATCACTTTGGTTGTTCATAGGATACTGGGAATTTACTGAATACTGGAAATGTATTCATTTCTATACTCCACAAAAAAATCAATTTTTAAACCGTTCTTCTGGAAATAAAGTATTTCAAATTAATGGTTAAACTCAGTGCCACTATACGGAAGTGAGTAGGTAGGTTGATTATGTTGAATGTCCTTCCAGTTTGACCCATGTAAAATATCGGATATGGTCCACTACACATACATTTTTCAGTCATTTTTGAAACTTGGTTTTGTAACCATTAAAATTGGTTTTCTAAACTTTTTCTCATCCCTCCCCCCATAACTTCTTGAGTATATATACTATTATAAATACTCCTTGAAAAGACTAAATGTAATGCAATATAAGAATGATCCACATCAGGTTTCTGCTAGAAAACAAAATATTACTGGATTATTTTTAATGCATAAAAATTGATTAATCAGATTTCAGAATTAAAATTGGTTTTCCAAACTTTTTCCCATTCCTACCCCCAAACTTCTTGAGCATATATACTATTACAAATAATCCTTGAAAAGACTAAATGTATTGCAATATGTGATTCACATCAGGTTTCTGCTAGAAAACAAAATATTACTGGATTATTTTTTAATACATAAAAATTGATTCATCAGATTTCAAAATGTAAGTATACAAAATTGTCATTTAAATTAAAAAAAAATCATATGCTTAAAAAAATTTATTGAGTTACATAATTTATTAAAATTCATTCTTACAGAATTTTTGTTCACACTCATCACAGTAATTAAAAAAATACTCGATATTCCATTAGTTTCCACCTCTTTGATAAATAAGATTCTGAAAAAATAAATCTTCAAAGCCATCATGTTTTTCTAAATCAATATTTTTGTCTAGTACTTACTGGTTCGTCATCTGCAATATGTTCTGAATCGTTTACTTAGTCATACTTTTTTTTCAACGCTGTAGCATTTTCCAGAGCCAGAGTGTAATAAACAAAGCATAGATACCCCTCATTTTGTTTCAAAATTCAGTGGAAAGGAAACTAATGATCTATATAAGCAAACTAAGGGCATATGGACCTAATCATAAAAATTAATAACAACATAAAAATTTTAGAGAGGTTGAAAATATTCAAATACGCCTCAATTCCCGAATACCAAAAATAAACGATATCGACCGCCAAAAAGATTCGACTTGTCTTTCACTGCAAGACAACTAGTTGAAAACCAGAGCCCAAACACAATGCATTTATGATTCAACACCAGACAGCGCTGTTTCGACCTGCCACAGATCTCAATCAGTGATAGCTACTAGGCTGAACAACAAATGCATTGCTGCTCTCAACTGTTCTGAAGGACAAGCCTGAGTAAGAAAGGTCGATGACATCTCCCCTTACGAAGACACCATCAATGTGATCAACATAGAACTTAATTTCACAAACTACACCGGAAACGATCTAATCTTCCCAAACTTGATTCCAAAAAAATATCACATGTTTCGCTATCACAGTAGCTCAAGTATATAACCAATCATAATTATATAAAAGTTAGAGTGCAGGATCAGTTTTCAGTATGTTATTCGCTAAGAAATAGCTACTGAGATAGTGAAACATGTAGTTATATTTTTGAAAATAAAGTTTGTGAATATCAAATCTTTTCTGGTGTAGTTTATAAAATTACTATGGATCTTCATCAAGTAGGGGCTGAGTCAATAAAAAAAACTCAATCTTCGAAATATCACAGATAACAGGAAGAATAAAATACTTTAATGCCAATACAAGTTGAGAGGAATGAAATGGTATGAACTTTTATGCGTGGAAAATGGTTTCTACACAATTTCTACGGACACCAGGCCTGTTGTCATAAAAACCGAAAAATAAAAGTTGAAAGTAATAAAAAGATTTACAATTGTAGTCGGAACTATTTAATCCCCACGAAAATCTTTCTTACATTTAGTGAAAACCTTTTTATATCCCTAAAAAGTCTTAATTTTTATTCATTCTCAATATTTAGTTTGATGTTTTGATGCTAAATCGAAAAAATGCCTTATCATCATACCAGTGTGCTAAAAACAGTTTTCTTTCAAAATCGACAGTTATCATTTTTCATTGTAACATCTTTCAGACGGTTTATTTAATGTTGAAAATGTGAAAAACAAAGAAAAGTTTGTTATGATTGAATTTTTTCTAAATTTACTGTTGGAGTTTTGGACTTCCAATGCCTAGAAATGTGTGGACGTATTTGAAATACAGTAGAAAAAAATATAAAAAAATCTCTATTATCCAAACATTTTTTACAGATTTGAAATACGGAATAACAAAGAAAGGATCGAAATATTCTGGATAGTTATTTTACAGATGGAATATCATAAATTTAAAAACCCTATTTTATAAATTTTTCTTTATTTTTTCTATATTATTGACATTTCACTTTATTGATTCATTACATTTCCAATAAATTTTTCTGTTTTTTGTGAAACTTTATGTTAATATAAAAGTAAATGTTTCAAAAGTAATTTTTCTCTCGTGTAATTCAATATTTATATGACAGAAGTTGTTTCAAGAGTGCTTTTTCTTCCAGATTGTGTCTGAAAGTTACTTCTTTATATGTTACTAGTACTATGTTGGTGTATCGCTGCTATTCCAATGATTTGACAGAATCAGAATCAATGAACTTAGGCGTGCGCAGCGTTATAGAACAGTGCTTTCAAAAAATTTTTCTACGGCACCATCTAGTGGCAAAGTACAGAAAAATTGATAGCCTAAAAACCTTCTCTATGAAAAATTACTTATGCATGTCAAGTTTCATTACGATCGGTTCAGCGATGTAAAAGTCTATCATTTACCAACCAACCAACAAACATCCATTTTTATATATATGATACAAATTTTCGTAAATGAGTTTTTTGAAATTAATTGTTTTCTTTCTTTCTTTGGAAGTTTCCCCTTTTTTTTATAAAGATGGAAAAGTGGAGAGCCGAAACCTTTCTTTACCAAAAATACATATAACACAAATAATATCGAATCTTCTGAATCAGTGTCTTTAATCTGTGACATGAATTTTATCAGCTTCATAGTGAAAGTTTCTACAAGATGTTTGAGAAAGGGAAAATACATTTTCAATTAAAATATGTGGAATCTCTACAATACCAATAATCTCAGGATACAAAATTCTCTCAATTCGAATTTCTCGAAAAGATAAACAATTTAAATGTAACCTAGATGCATTTTGAATATTTTCAACGTTTTTGTTGGTTTACCTGGATGAACTAATGAGGAATTTATTTTTTTTTTTCAAGCTCACAAAAAGTCAAATATCCTCTTTTATTTTTTCTGTTACAGGTCCAATTTTTTTCTGCCCTTTTCAACAGATCACTCCATTTCTTTCCCACTATCTTGAATCGATTTAAATTTATTTTTGCTATTACGTCTAGTTTATGAAAACATTAGGTAATCAGGTAAAGTATTGTAACCAAATTAAACAATTCAAATACCATACTTGCATTCTAGATAAAACAAAAGGTAAACTAATGACAATAAAGAAAGGTAATGTAAGGTGATGAATTGGCAATTTTGCAATCTTACCTCTAACAAACCAGAGCGCCATACATGATCTTTGACAGATATATTCAACAGGTATAAACCTAACAACACTTATCATATTGATTATAAGGTTTCTACAAGTTGTTTTTCTCATTGTATGATTTTTGAATGCCCCGTAAAAAAATAAAATCACCTTGTCACTTATGTCAAACCTTTTTTACTCAACAGTTTCAGAACCGACAAAAAATTAATTCTTTACCTCCCTGCTTCACCTTACTTTGTATTATCATAAACTAGAGGTTATCAGTCTTGATACGTTCTACCATTACAATTTTTATGCTGTTATTAACTTTTCAATTCATTCTTTCAACAGGTTCTTTTTTCTCTAGACTAATAGTTGTATGTAGTTCGGTTCTCTGCTAGTTCCCTTGATTCAAAGACAAAGAAGAAATGGGTGAATCACTGGACTCAGTAATTTTTTTTTCTGATTCTGCTTCATTGTGATGACTGTGTACTCTTTTGACATGAGCTTCTATTTTGTTTTTACGCTTCGTCACGTAATCACAATACTCGCATTTGAATCTTACTACCTCCGACAAACTCTTATGAACAACAGCATGTTTCTTGAGATAGGCTTTGAACTTTGTTGTATAGGAGCACTCTTCACATTGGTATATTTCTGTTTCATATGGAGCCAAGTGCAAAACTTCGTGCTTTTTGAGATCTGCATCACGCTTGAATTCGAATTTACAAACTTTACAAGGAAACATTTCCAGTTCAGAAGGATTTTTATGAATGAGCATGTGGTTTTTCAAATAATACCTATGCCTTGTCTCATAATCACACAATTCGCACTTGTGCATTTGGTGCTTGGCCATATGCCTTCTTAAAAATGAAGGGTGTTCAGTGTGATATGTACAAAGTTCACATTTCAGCAAGGCTTTCAGAGATACTGGTTTGGACTCGTGAGTCAACATGTGGTTCTGAAGAAGGTGTTTTCTTTTTGTCTCATACATGCATACCTGACACTTATACATTGGGGTCTCGGAGGGAAGTTTATGAACTAAGGAATGCTTTCGAAGATAACTTTTGTGCTTGGAACTATAGGTACAAAATTCACACTTGAACATTTTAATCTCTTCAGGATTTTTATGATTGAGTATATGCTTTTTCAGATCACTTTTATGTTTAGTTTTATAGTGACACAATGAACAAGTCACCATTTCTATATCAGCGGGATCCTTATGACTAAGCATGTGCCTCTTTAAATTATGATCTCTATTCGATTCATAATTGCAAAATTCACAGGTGTACATTTTCTGAAGAGGTTTTATTTCCATTTTTTCTATATTACTTTCGTTTTCTTCTCTGGAAAATAAAATGATGGTAACTTTCTTGTTAGAAAAAACAAAACAAAACATTGACATCATACTGAATATGATTACCTTATTTCATAATCTGCAAGTGAAGTTTCTCCTTCATCTTCATATTTCGGATATCCCTCTTCAGTTAATGACTTATTACAACCTCTCAAATGTTCCAAAATATTTGGTAATGTTTTAAAATCCTGCAACTCCTCAGGAAACTCACTGTTGGAAAAGGAGTTCTGTTCATCTTCCTCTTCTTTCAATATAACTGGAGGTTCCAATTCTATTCCTTCTTCTTTAACAAAAATGGTAACTGCATTCGTCTGTTCTCCCATTTGATATAAAACACGTACAGAAATGAAAATTTTTGCACTTTTTACTAGCAGAATAAAACTAGGTACGTAGATAAACAGAACTCAATCAATAATAAAAACTTAACCACTTTTGATGATCACTTGTCACTTGTCTTCAACCAGTTCTATAGCGTCTGTAACATGTATTTCTATCCTTTATTAATAAATGCGAAAATAAAGAGTATATATTCAACGATGTGCACTGGTTTTACAAATGGAATACGGTATTCATATTTTAACAGATGTCAACATAGAGCATAGATCTAATAATGTGGATGGAGTATTGAAGTGAGAGCATTGACGGCACCAACTTGAAGTAATATCAATCAAAATATAGAATTCCGTTAGTTTTTGTACTTTTTTATAATTATTCCAAACCATTCTTGTGGGTTCTGGAAGGAAATGTGTGTTTTCGTCATGATTGACGATGATGAATTGTTCAGGAAATGACAGATTTGACGGTTCGGTTATAAAATAAGTTCGATTTAGTGGAAATATTTTTCATAGTTTTGATAAAGTGCAGATTTCCCAAAGTCCGTGTACATAGTCCAGTTGGCCGAAAATTATTTTCAACAAATATTTTCATCGTTTTTTCTGAAACTCAAACTTTTGAATGAAACTAACAGACATACTAATCTTATATTTAGAAATGAAGGCTGATCAATAACAATGTTTCATTATCTGACCAAAATTTTTAAACAGATCTATGAATTACTGTCAGAGGAATGTCACCCTAGGAAGAAGCCACTAGTAAAAAAATGAAGTGTTTTTCTTGAGAAAAAGTGAATAAGAAACTTGGGTGGCAGTATTGCGTCGTGTGAAACCACTGCGCCCCCAGACTAAGTTTCTGTTCACTATGGACATGAGGAGCCTGGCCAAATGCGCTCGAATGAGAAGCAACGATCATAGAAAATTGAAGAGAGAGAGAAGGTGAAATAAAAATAAAAGAGGCACAGATCAAACAATATGATCTGTGAAAGAGGGATGGACAGCACCTAAGATATTCTTCTATGCAATAATACTTATAATAGTGAAATTATTTCTTCAGTGAATGTTGAGATTGGGAAGCAAACTGACAGAAACTTCCAGGTTTTTGCCTTAATCTGTCTTTTGCAGTGGCGTAGGAAAAATTATAAAAGATGGTTGTAAACCATCCCCTTGAAAAGACCGACCGTCGCTGAATGTCATAAATCAATTGTGACGTGCTCAATTAGAAGTGTGCTCGCGACCATTCTACACATCGCGTTGCTTCGAAAGTAATGTTACCGGCTTCGATGGAATTCCGACGATTTCTCTACCGCCTTCGAGGTACTTCAATTGCCATACATAAACGCTACCCACATATCCAGATACATCATTAGTTCATCATCAATTTTTACAAATTATTTAATTGCGATTGGCTATTTATTCAAAAAATATGTTTGTCCAATGTCTTTGTTCAACTAAAAGCCATTTAATAAAAATTAAAGAATCAAAGAATTGATTACCCCAAACTCTATAAGTATTATTGCACCAAAATATTCAAATGAGTTGGTGCGAGTTTCAATCATATACCTCTCTATTTTGATAATTTCTCCACTCTCAATCACAAATTTCAGGTGTGTTTTGGAACAATTGGACAAATTGGACAAATAAAAAAGCATACTTATTTGTTCAAAAACGAAATCAATAGTCTGAAGTCTTTGTGGTTATTCCACATTGTTTTCTGATGATTCCGTGTTAGGAATCACACGTTGAAAGTTAAGGCTTTTTAGAATTGTCGTTCGTGGGGAGGGGGGGGGGGTGACAGCTGGTAAACAGCTGTCACCCCCCAGCTAATAACATAAGTTGATTCGAATAATTGCAGGAATAAAGAAAGGTAACTCATGCAGAAGCACATTCAAGGAACTATAGTACAATTACATAATAGTGGGCACTGAATTCTCAGATACAGTCTGTAACAACGAAAACTTAACAGAGCCGTTTTTGAATATAAAAAGTAAAATTTTATAAAAAATCTCGGACACGTCGATTTCTAATTAAAGGGGGACACCTTTCAGATTAATCAGATTTTTTGTAGTACGCACCCCCTCGGAGGGGTGCGTCCGACAACCCTTATTCAGATAGGGAAAGTAGGTCGAGTGGAACCTTGTTTTAAAGATCCTTCGAATACCTTTACAACTCTGTTGAAAGTAAATTTTTGTAACGATTAGTTTTCGAAATAATTTGAAGATTTAAAGGTATTTTTATTGAGTTCAACTCTTTTTAAAATAAATCAAATTGTTTTCAAGGTACAATTTACGTTCAGAACTTTCAGGAAAAAAAATTTTTGTTTTTTATGACAACCTGCTAATACGTGTCCATCTGATTTCGTAAAAAAGTAAGAATTATTTGTTTATTACGGGAAGATTTTTTCGGGGGATGGGGTTGGTTACCACCCTTACACTTTAGGTAAATTGAGTGGCACCTCCTTATGAAGATTGCCTTTTGACGTGGATATTTTATGCTTCTGATGAAAAAGTGAATCAAACTAAAAAATTACCTACACAACGAATACAACCTGCTGATTTCCTTGACTGCTGATGACACAGAACTGTTTAAAAAACTGTCTTAGGAATAATAGATCCCAATGATTGTTTTTAAAGCACACACAAAAAAGTACCACCTAATAAGGGTAACTCACATAGGAAATTTAGAGTGAATGTTCAAAATGTGTGCCGTTTTGTTCCATGCAACAATAAATATTTTGTTCGAATTTTGCTCTTACATTATTCAACATCTCAGGAGTTAAAGCTCGGCATTCATCAATAATTCTACGACGTAATTCATCCAAATTGACTGGCTGTGTAGCATAAACTTCATACTTTAAATATCCCCACAAAAAGTAGTCCAGTGGTGTTAAATCTGGTTATCGTGCTGGCCATTCAATTGGACCTCTTCTGCCAATCCATTGTTCTTCAAAATAATTATTCATACAATTTCGAACCTGCTGGGCATAATGGGGTGGTGCACCGTCTTGTTGAAAATGGATAAATTGATCTTGACATCTTGGATCCTGTTCAATTATTTCAACTACACGAGGTTGTATTGCTTCTTCAAGATGTTGTAAATAAGAATCACCGGTTAAATTTCCATCAATGAAAAATGGACCTATAATTATAATATGATTGCCTAATATCCCGGCCCTGACATTCAACTTTTGGGGATGTTGGGTATGTATTTCTGCGTATTGTCTTTGGTATTAAGCCGACCAATAACGGCAATTGTGACGGCTCACGCAACCATTTAAATGAAATGAGCTTTCGTCCAAAAAACAGATGTTATAAAGCAGCTCTGCATTAATCTCTCACTCATGCCCTCACAAAACTCCTGTCTTCGCTCAAAATCATCCTCATTGAGTTCATGAGCAAGTTTAATTTTGTAAGGATGGAATTTGTGGTTTTTGAGGATTCTCCATGCGCTCATATGGCTTATTCCGGCCATTGCTGATAAACCTCTGGTACTTCACCTGGGATTGGCGATGACTTGACCAATTACTCCAATCGCATTATCGTCATTCACTACCCTTCTCTGAACATTTTTTTCTTATTTAAAACTGAACCTGTCTCCCTGAATTTTGTGACCAAATCCAGAACGTGATTTCTGCTTGGGTTTACCAGGGTTTTGCTCGTTAAATAAAACTGATGTTCTATTAGCATTTTGGTCGTTGCTAAAAAATAAAGCAATAACTGAAACCCTTTCAGCAATAGTGTAAAGCATTCTCAAACAAATAACAATACACGACCCGTTTAAACAAAACAATCAAACAAAACAAAAATTTTCTTTTAACAGAGTTGTAAAGGTATTCGAAAGACCTCTAAAACAAGGTGCCACTCGACCTACTTTCCCTATCTGAATAAGGATCAACGGACGCACCCCTCCGAAGAGGTTGAGTACTACAAAAATCTGATTAGTCTGAAAGGTGTCCCCCTTCAATTAGAAATCGACGTGTCCGAGCTTTTTTAAAAATCTCACTTTTCATATTCAAAAACGGCTCTGTTATGTTTTCGTTGTTAAAAATTGTATAATTATTATTATTATATCAGAAATATTCGACGAACTGAGGCTGCTCGTCGTTTCGAGGTTCAACTCAGTACACTTCGAACTTCACTGTTTGAGAAATCTTTCATATGGAGAAATGCGTTTATGTGGAATAAACTTCCTGATAACGTTTTTCCTAATGTATTCAATCTCCAGCGATTCAAATCCATTGTGAATCACTACTTTCGTACAGGCACAGCTCTCAGAGCGCCTTAAGGTTTTTCTTTTCCTGTAGGGCTAAAAAAACATCAAGTTTGTCCTAAACATATAATGCTATGTCAAATAATGTGGATTAGTGACGAACAATGATTTTTACCATAAATATCAATGAAGTAACCCTCTGCGACGCCACTGGTATATTATTTTTACTTTAAAAACTCATATATCATAGTGTGTTATTTTTATATCTAAGAATATGCCACTTCAAGAAATATTTGTAACGTTATGACCTTCTAGTTCAATCTGTGAAAATTTTTTTTAAGGATAAAACACAAGCACTACAGGAAAATCCTTAAGGCAATCTCAGACCCGTGCTGGTGCGAAAGTAGCGATTCACATTGAATTTGAATTGCTGAAGTTGAACCAATTTTGAAAAATGTTCTCAGGAAGTTTATTCCACATAAACGTAGTTCTCCATATTGAAGAATTCTGAGCTTCAAAAGTTACTGAGGTGTGTACAGTTTTCTAATCTAGTTTTCCAATAAGATACAGATTTTGATATGATGAAAAGTTAAAACTCGTAAAAAAGACACAAAACCACTAGCGGGGTCAAAAAACTTTAGAATCTCCTTCAAGACCTGAAGCTGAACGTCAAAGAAAACCAACCACATAAAGTTTTTTATGAGCCTATTATTGGGAAGGGGCGATAGAAGATATCCGCAATGTGTCTTTATTTCAAATTATCCGATTCCACTGGCGATTTTCAAAGGGCGACAATCTTTTATTACTTGAAAAGGGATCACATAAATCTTCATTGGTTCATATAGTTATGGACTGATAGCGAAGGAGAGCCCAATGACGAAGAAGACTTGCGAGTAAGGCGATAAATACCGACCCGACGTCGCGTTTGGACGCCGGCGGTGTTGCCAAACCATCAACGCGAGTTTTGGCTTCCAGAGACTCGACAGAAGTTTTAAATTTTGGTCAAGTCGAGGAGTTTGGGTCTTCTGGAAAAATATGTTAGATTCATCATCAATCAAAGTTGAATTTGGAATATACGTAAACACAGCAGAAAATTCCTTAAATGCTCTGAGAACGGTTACTGTGCAGAAGTGTCGATTACATTCATTTGGAAAAACTATCTCGGAAAGTTGATTCCATAATGACGCCGTTCTGAATACGATTTTTTTTTGAAAAGTGTAGTTCGAAGAGTGTTGAGATGAACCACGAACAGATGGACAGGATTTCCAAATTTTTATGAACAGCACTCCCAAACGTTTGGGAGTCCAGCGGCAAATATTGACAAACACTGAGATTACGA